>BLKR01001337.1:0-304394 GCA_011170035.1 Teleogryllus occipitalis
CGCCCCACCCACGCCCCACCCCGGGCCCAATCCGGCCTCATACCGGCCCCACACCGGCTCCACACCGGCTCCACACCGACCTCACACCGGCCCTCCCCGGGCCCTTCCCGGCGCCGCCGGGCCCCGCGCCGCCCCGTGTAAATCCTGGGAGCCCTGGGGGCCGGCGGCGCGCGGCGGGGTGGAATGCGAGGGCGAGTGGGATCCCAGTCCCCTCGCTCCCCATCGGTGTCTCGCGCGGCGCGGCCCCTGCGAGCACGCCGCCCGCCGTACACGGCCGTATTAAGCCCGGGACGCTGCCACCTTGTCAGGCGCAGCGCGCGCGGATTGAGGTACAGTTGGGCTGAAATGTTGCGCCTCCAAGACGGATGGCGCCGCGCAGCGCGACTCCTCTCGACCGAGGAGCGCACAGGAAACGGGCTGGCCCACCCTTTTCAAATCTAAGCATCGTGAGAAATGAGGCCGAGGGTGTTTGATGGCCATGTTAAAGTGCCTTAGTCAATGTGACACAGTCAATGTAAAAACAATTCTATACAATAGTAACACATGTCCTGTTAATTTATGTTCTGTATTGTCTCTTAAAGCTATTACTTGCAGGAATTATGATATAAGTGATATGTAAAGAAAATCAATCGATTCGTGTTGTTTGATTAAATTTTTGCTCAATTGGTAAATAAATTTATCGATCGATTATTCATTATGTTATTATATTTTATCGATCGATTTATTCATTTAATGGTGTCAAATACAAAAAATATTGATTATCGTAAATGTACGATATAATTGTAAAAAAGAAGTACTTTTTACAGTGTTGATGAAAGGAGGTGGCATAAAATATATGTATTTCTTACGATACATTATTGCTTGTTATTGCCTTTGATTCGGTAGTTCGATTTTCTCTGCATAATTTACCTGAATCGAAAGGATCGTGGCGACGGAGAAATATGAAAATAGTTGAATGCTGCTACATGTTCTCTCACGGACGAAATTATGGGAGAGAAATATGAAGTTACAAACAGTCAGGTTAACAACTAATTAATTGGTAAATAAGTCAATAATTAAAATTAGATTAAAAATAAAATAATGATGAACCACAAGCGTTAACTGGTTCTATTGATTTCGGACGACAAAATGTCCTCCGGCATTTTGTCGCTGTTTGATCATTAGAAATCTTATGACGCCCTTGGTACATAAATTAAGTTTTGTAATTATGAAAACGACCATAACGTCTTTGTTGAAAACGTTGATTACAGAAGTATCTAAATGGAAACATGATTTCTTCGTTTTTCATTTAAAATGGCTCAATCTGTCAACCGAATATGTTTAAAAAATATCTGTTAGTTACCGAAAGCGATGTGATACTCAAATTATCCTAAATAAATGTATAAATATGGATTGCAAATATTCTTTGTTTTCACACATCTAGTATCGAATTCGCAGGCCCTCTCAATCCTTCAACAATCCGTCGGTTAATTATTATTTTATTCTTATGATTTATCATTTCAACCTACAATACGAAGCTAAAGATCAGGTCCAAAACCATCGTTTCTATACGCCACGCACGACTTGTTCGGAGGCAGCTCCCGTCGACGCGCCCTCAATCTCCCGCCACTCGCCGACTTCCGGAGCAGCCTGTGCGGCGCCGGGCACACGAGGCGCGGGGCTGGAATTTGCGCTTCGTCGTAAGTGGATTTTGATGATTCCCCTCCCGCGCGGCGAAAGGGCTCGCCAAAGATCACAGCCCCCCCCCCCCGGCCGACCCGCTCGTTTACGCTCCTGCCGCGCCGCGCCGCGCCAAAGTTCAGGCCCGCGCCGCTGCCCGCGGGACTCCCCGCCCGCACCCCGCGCGCCCCGATGGACGCGCGGCCAAGTATTTGTTGTGACAGGTGAAATAGGAATGGAAGTGTTCAATTGATAAATTCGGAGCTTTCTGTCGTTCATCATTCTTGCGCGGAGGATGTGTCTACAGAGCGTGTTTGGAAATTGGAGCGTTATACACTTGTTAGTTTCGCCGGTGTGTTTTCTAAATAACGAACAAAAACACCTTTATGTTACTGATGAAAATTTAATTGAAAGTATATCTCAAAATATGCGCTGGTTGTAAAGTAACTACTGGCTGTAATATTAACATGCTGTCTTATTATCTTCTGAGCGTTAAGTTTGTGTGTCCTCTAGTTTCTTTTATTTAATTATCATTGAATATTTTTTATTTGTCTATTATTGTTTACCACCTTTTCTTTTACAAATTATCCGCCTTTATGAGGTTCTTATGAGGTTCTGTGATAACTGATAAGTTTTTGTTATTAATCTTAAAATAACTTTATTGGTATTGTTATATTGCCATTCCATACCGTGTAATTTTCTTCGTAAAAACTGTAGTGAGTTACTTTAAACTTTTTAAAATGCTGTGGTTACTTCAACTTTATTTATTTTGGCAGTACGTAAGCACGTTATGGCTATCGGTAAATAATTTGAAATAATATCTGAAGGAAGCCAAAACGAAATTTAGAACCGCAGACCAGAATTTGTCATCGTCCCTAAACGGAGAGACGGCAGAGCTCCTCACACCTGCAGTGCAGAGGCGAAGACGTCGACGCCTCAGAAGCCATCAGCGCCGGCGGGTCGTTGGGCACAGCCCCGCAGGCGCCCGGGAGGCTCCTGCAGGGCCCTGCAGGTCACCGCATCAACCCCGGCCGGCGCGCGGGTGGCGCCAGCACAAACACCGGCGGCCCACGCGAATATTAAATTCCTGCGCACCGCATTCAGCCCCGCGTTATGAGCGCACGTGATGTATGTCGCGCCCGCCGCCGCCCCCGACATCTCCTCTCCCACCTTCGCCCCTATCCACCGCCGCCGCCGCCGCGTATCTCGACAAACGGCGTGGGGCTGCTGCGGGCTCCGCGCGCTGGCAAGTTTTACACCGAAGTTGTTTTAAACGCGCGCATAAATAACTTGGCAGCGCCCGCCCCGCCGCCGCCTCCACCGCCCGCGCAGCCTCTGTCTCGCCCGCCGCCGCAGCCGCGGAGACCGCGACACGCCCGAAACGGCGCCTTCACTGTGCGCTGATTGAGGTTTACGGCGGCGGCCTCGCCTGCCCCATTCCCCCTCCCCCCTCCCACTGCCGGGCTGTGACGCAGCAAGTCAACACGGAAAACGGAGCTGCAATTGTACAAGGAAAATAGTTTCATGTTGGCTGCGTTTTTGCTCCCGAGTTCTTGCTAAATGAGTCGCCACTGCTTGATGGCGACTGCGATATCTGTTGTGGACTTTCATCTTATTCCTAGAAAATACAGATATTCAGTTATTTATTGTGGAGAAGTAAAGATTTTTATCTTTGTCAAAAGATAAGACCAATATTCATGGTTTTATGGAAAGCCACAACGTATTCCAGAAGCAGGTGATGCGGAGAAACAGTTTTCAACAACCCAATGGTACGCATTTGGTTTTACAGTCTCTCATTTCGACTATTATTCCTCATGCATTTGCTCAATTCTTAAGGTTTCTCAGAATTTCTGTCGTGTATTGGCTGCCTTAACATTCTTGGTAAAAAAGAACAAATTTGTTTACTTACAACTCGAAAGTGTATTAGTAAATTTGATACTTTTCGTTAACAAACGTTTACTGTTTAGGTTTTTATTCAAATATCACAGTCACATTTCATCCTGTTCTTTTACTGCATAGAACATACAATATGTCTGAAAGTAAATTCACTACTTTGTATATTTAAATTCTTTTATATGGAATATAATAAGTAATTTTATGTATCATTTTGGGGCGTGTCAATTATGAAATCAGTATCGATTCAATAAAATTCAATTTTAGAAAGTTTAAATCTAGCTTTATTCTTTTAAGATTATAAGTACACTTTAAGAAGTTATTCTTTTTTGAATTTTTTTTCGAGTGTGTACACTATTGAACAACTTTTTTCATAATCATTCTAACATATTTTAACTTCGACGTAATGCATACATTTTTAAAAATTATAACTTACAAAATACGTGATTCACTGTTTCAAAGGGTTTATTTTATTTTACGCTGTTTATAGTTTTAATTTACATTTCTTACCCATGATTCTTATCTGTGAAATAAACAACTTTGAATTTTTTTTTTTTTTTGAAAAAGTTTGATCACTAAAAATTTACATTAATTTCCGAGTAAGTATAACAAAATAGAAAATATTTTAAATTAGTGGAAAAGAAAATTGTTTGAAAGGCTTCTTCGCAACACAGAAAATAAAGGTCAAAGAATTATTATTGGAAATAAATGAAAATAGTAAAATGTAAAATTATAAGTTCATCATTTTTAATGTCTTATATAATGTATGTACTCTTTTTCTGACTTAAACATCTGAGAGCCCTATCTAAATTGCAATATTTCTCCTTTGATACAAAGCAAAATTTTGATATTTCTACTTTGAGTAAGATAAACTTGTACATTGCTGATGTATATTAATTATACTATTTTAAAATTTTATGGAAATAAATAAATGCTTTAGTATGAGAGAAAGGAAAACGTATAAAATAAAGTGTTTGGTTTTATTGCCCTGGCAGTGGTTGAGTCATTTCATATATGAGCTCCCGGTGCTGGGGCCAGGTAGGGCGTTCTGTGGGCTCGGGCCGCCACCCAAGCAGGCTGCGCCATCACGGACACGCCGCGCCGCTAACCCTGCTGGCGCACCGTCTGCTCCCCTCCTTCCCTTTCCCTCCCCGCCCAGCCCCACTCAATCCCTCTCAGCTCCGCCCAACCCAGCCCAGCCCCACTCATAGCCGCTTAGCCCCGCCAGGCCTCGCCCATCCCCGCCCTGCCCATCTCCGCCCAGACCCACCAAGACCCGCCCAGACCCGCCCCGCCCTGCCCAGCTCCGCCCATTCCCGGCCTGTCCCGCCCAGCCCCGCCTCGCCCCGGCCTCTCCGCGCTTTTATCTCGCGCCACAATTGAGGCTGTAACTCGGGCCCAGATACGGCGCAATCGCCGCGCGCAGCCTGACAAATCGCCTCCAGATCGCGGACGCGCCGCCTCGGGCGCCGCCCCCATCGCCCCTCCTCGCTCGTCCCGCGCCAACGGCCCCGCCCCCGTGTCCCCCAGCCACCTCTCCTCTCCCTTCCCCCCGGCACCGCTCCGCCACCACTTCCACACATGCTTACACCCACGCCATCGCCCCAACCCCGCCTAATCCTGCCGTGTCCTGTCTTGCTGCACCCCGTCCCACATTGTCCTGCCCCCGCATTTACCCACGCGTACACTCACGCCCCCCCCTTCGCTCGAGGCCCGTCCCCCCAATCCGTCTCCCGACCCCATGCTCGCACCCGCCTCTGCGTCGCCACGCTCGCGTCCAATCCCTTGTTAGGTCCGTGTTCCAACCTTGCTCCGTGAACGTTCCGCCCACACCATTACGTCTCTGGCCGTGTCCTAGCCCCGGCCCAGCCCCACGCCCGCCCCTGCTCGTCTCACTCCGCCGCATTTGAGTCATTCCAGCTCCCGACTTAATGTCTCTCCTCCTTTAGCTGCCTTACGTTCTTTAATCACTTCAAACCTTTATATCTTTTCGTACCCTAAGCTTCCCATCTTTTCCTTCTTTCATTAAAACTACATTTGTGTTTGTTCTTCTTGCGTGTCTTTATCTCACCCCCTACCTTTGTTGAAATATCCAATCCATTAAAATCTCTCATTTGTTGCTGTAAAATTAGGTTTAACCTCTGTAGGTCGATTTATGACAATTTAAATATTAACGTAATGAACATCCAACTTAAAATATCTTCTTTATCATTTCAGTTTGAATGTTTTAATATCTATAGGGTTCTCTTGCTGTATTACAGTGCTGATTGGGTCTTTTTTCATGAAAACTACTTTCGCTTGGCGAACATTTTATTTCCATGATCCATATACTGCTTGATATTTTTTGATTCCCCCTACTTTCCTCTCCTTTTTTTATTTTCCCTTTGAATTTGCACATCGTCAACTTTGACGATCATTGAACGATATTACGCGAGAAAGCTTTCTAAAGTTGTGTAGCTAAGGGTCCACTACACAGAAAGACATTTTTATGAATGGATAAAGTACTTTTCCTGGTTATTCATATCAAATCTTTCTGTGCATCCAACAAAGTGACGGGCAAGGTGACAATTATACAAATCATTTCTGTTATAAAATGATAGTTCGTGACTATTTCACTCGTGAGTCGCATATCGAGTCTATTTGTCTTTTATCGATGTCGTTCCCCGACATTATTTGCTTCTCTTCATTTCTCAATAAACTCTTCATTCTCTTTACAGTTATTCTCGCTCTATTTTGACCAAAGTCAGATCTTGATTTTCAATATACTTTTTTTTTTAAACCAAACCTAAATCACGGTTACCAGTGGTCATCTTTTTCTTCAAACTGCCAGTAGATAGAAAACTAACAATATTTCTTGTCTTAGTTTTAAAATATTCCAAGGTATTTATTCAGAAAAAAAACATTATTCTACATCATCGTATAACACAGCGTTAGTTATCGGTAAAATGTCGTTGTTTATTGCAAGAAATATTTTATCAAGTAATCATGTTTATTCAACTAAACTCAACGTTAATTCCAACTAAAACATATGTAGTACAACCCAGAAGATATTAGTGTCAAAGTTAAAACTATATGCCCAAACTAAGTTTACTTCTTAATCCTAAGTACTTTCAGAAGCACCCCAGAAGCTTTAAAAAATATTTGAAAAATATAATCACGATTCCTGAAAATATCACTCTTCGTTGCGTCCGCTTTCTATTCCCAAGCTTGGCACATTCTTGTATTACACAGTTACCATTTACATTCGTGTCCAGCTTTGTTGTCGCAGCTCTTCTACGTCCTGCAGCCTCCCCGCCCTTACGATCTCCCTCCCCCCCTTCGCGCCCTCATAGCTCGACAGCGCCCCGCCCCCTCCGCCGGCGTGCCTGCGGGCGCCGGCGCGCCGCCCGGAACGAGGGCGTTTTAACGCTCTACATAATTCGAGGCAGATACGGCTCACAGCGCCGCGACGCCGCGCCCGGCACAAAAAGAGCCGGTATCATATGCCGCGGCCCCGATTCATCCACGATTGTCCGGCAAACAGTTCCGGATACAAGTGCTCATAAACTTCTCTCCTTCGGCGATCTGCGCTCTTGAATTATGCCCCATCCGCCTCGCCCCTCCCCGCCCGCCACGCCACGCGCTGCAACCGCTTTTTCATCTCGCGCATAGATTTCGCGCTATCGTCTTTCTGCAGTGTGTATCGCGAAGTTTCATTATAAAGCCGAATGCAGGCACAAGAGCAATACATCAAACAAATCGCCGAAGCCGATATTAAATAATAGAAATTGTTCTAAAATATAGCCGAAGATAAAACTCTGGCCAAGCGACCTCGTTGGCTTGTCGGTTTCTAGAACCGAAGCGAAACATTCTGCAATATTAAAAGCAAACAGAGTTCGGTTCCGTTTCGTTTAGCGGCGAGGCTCCGAGCTGCTCTGAACGGTCAACGGGGAGAATCCGGAGAGCCATGGCCCCTCAAGCTCGTCTTTATCACGGCGGTTTTCGCATCGCAAGGGGAGAAAACGGACGTGCTGAAAGTAGAGACGACGGCTGGAATTTTTAGTGGAGTGTTGGTAGCTCTGTCGGAGTTTTATCGATAGCTTTGTCGGTAGCTTTGACTGTGTCTTTTCGGTAGCGGTGATGGATGCGGTGTGGCAGACAATATAGAGGGCGGTGTTGAGAACCTGCGTTGACGTAACGCGGTTGAAGTGACAACATCCTTATCAGTTTAACGATGATGTCTAAAACCCTTGAAATTAGATTTTATTAAATCGGAGCGAATATTTTGTTGACAATCCTTACCAAAAACGCAATCCTTACCGAATTAAATGAACTAAATATATATAAAGTAAATAAATAAAATATGCAAATTAAATAAATAAAAGCGGTAGCAGTAAAAACGCCATATCGACGGAAACTTTGATGATGCACATGCAAAGATAATAGCCATGGAGAACGTTTCGGCGTCTGAAAGCTCTGAAGCAAAGTGTCCGAAGTGGCCGCAGGGGCGAGCTGGGCAGTGGAGATGGTGCGAGGATGGGCACGGCGGATGCAGAGTTCCTCGCAGAGACTTTATTTTGTAAATGAGAGAAGGAAACACGCCCCGTCGCAGTCCCGCCTCCCGCTGCGCAGCTTTCTGCCCTAAATAGGGGTCGCCAGATGGGGATTCCGTGCGGTGAGGACGAGCTGTGAAATCCTGAGTAAAGGCTGCTTCGGAAGCGCGTCAATGACAACGTGTGAGAGATGTTGGCGAAGAAATGAATTTGAAAGTGTCGTAGATTCTTCACGTAGACGAGGGCCTACGATCTTTCAAGGTTTTATTCATTTACAATAATAAAGTAAATGTCTTACAGCAGGCCAAAATTAACAGGCACATGTAATGATTAAGAGTTGAGAAGTTTAGTGTGAGAATTAAAAAGACAGTGAGCAGTTACGATGAGGTTCAGATGACAACGCAATACACATTCAATTACAACCCAAGAAGATATTCTTCCAGACAAGAATGTGCCAAGTCTTCATGATTGAGAAACCACAATCAACTCAGTAAACCCGAAATGCTTAATGAGAATTGGTCAGAATGGACGAAATGTGAGGGACAGGATTCGGAGGGTAATGCGGCACAGGACAAGCCGACTAGTGCGAACTAACGAGTGGGTAGCCAGGAGGATGAGACTGACAGCGGAGTCTTGATGAGAGAGATTGCGGCGGAGTCCGAGCGGGGAGGCGGAGCAGCGGAGGGAAAGGCGCGCGCCCCGCCCCCTCCCCCCTCCCCTCCCCGACCCCTCGCGGCCCCCTCCACCCGCGCCGGGAGCTGGGGATTAAGCGCTCCAGTAATTACACAAACTTTTCAAAAGGAACGGCGGTGGCGGTGCCGCCGCCATCCGGGTAATTCACGGCCCGCCGGCTCGCCCCTCCGCCCCGCTCCCTTCAGCTTCGCTCCGCCCGGCCCCGCCCCGCCTCGCTCGCCGTTTGCCTGCCCGCCCGCCCACCCGCTTCCGTGTTCCCCCTTGCTCTCGTCTCATTCCCCGCCCCACCCCTCTCCTCCACGGTGCGTCCCTACCACCAGTTTCCGTGGTTTCTCCGATTATCACCAGGCGAATGCTGGAGCAGTACCGTAACAAATGGGCCACGGACCAAGCCAGATCTTTCCTTCCTGTTCCTTGTCCTATCTTCGTCCCTTACACACAGACAGTTACACCAACATGAATTACACTACCGTACATGCCGGGAGACCGGTCGGGAGCTTAGAGCTAGTCCCGGTTGGACTGGTGCCTCGCTGATGGGAGATACATGGTTGGGTAAAACCCCCACTAGTCGTCGGTAGGTCGGCGCCGGATCTCGCCATCCAGCGGGGGAAGATCACCGCCACCTTCCGATGCAAAAACATGCACTACACGTACAGGACTCATGTCCTCAGTAGTCGACGCTCCCGGAATCACTAACATTCAATCAATCAAATCCCGCGCATCGCCCATCCCCTTCTCTCTCTACTCGTTCTCCCCACCTTCTCTGAATCAACCCTACTCACCCCTGCCCTTCCGACTTCACTCAATCCCACCACTCCCTTTGCCGCACCCCCAATATCGCCACGCCTCTGTGACTCTCCCCAACAGGTTCCCCCGCTGGTTGCCGTGCTCGGCCTGCTACCCTGCTTGTCTGCTTTGCCCCCGCGCGTCACGTCTCGGCCTCCATCGTTCTGCCCACCTTCCTCCGATGCACCCCTACTCACTCCTGTCCTTCCCACTCCACTCCAACCCACTCCGGCCCCTCCACACCTCTACGACTCTCCTCCCCCTCCCCTCACCGGCTCTCACAAAAACCCGCTCCCGTCCCCGCCCCATCCCTCTCGCCCGTCCCACCCCATCCCTCCCGCCCAGCACCATCCCGCCCGCCATTCCGCCGCCACGCCTCATCCCACCCACCCCATCCCACCTGCTGCCCCACCTCATCCCACCCGCCCCGTCCCCCGCCCCACATCGCGCGCCCTCCCCGCCCCCCGCCCCATACCGGCCGTCCGCCCCTCCCCATGCCGCCTGCCCCGGCTGCCGTCCATCCGCCCGCCCCCGGCTGCCTGCCTGGCGGCCGAGGCGCGTCCGGCGGCGGAGCCCCTCTCGATATTTCACGTCGCGCAGTGGCTTCAGCCGGGCCGCTTCCTGCCTGCGGGGCGCACGCGCGCAGCCGCCTCCCTCGCCCCCCTCCCGCCCCCGCTGCGTCCGCACACGAGCGTCTTTTCACGGCCGGCGCCAGGGCTAATATTTAACTGGGGGCGATTTGCCCAAGAATGTTGCGCGTTTCTGTGGGCCGGGAGGTTGTACGTTTGGGTGTAGGGAAAATCAACACAAATTACACTCGACTGTTAGAAGCCGACGGTGGGCAAATATTAATAAACACTATACAGATGTATACGTTTGAAGTAAGATGTTAAGTTTCTTCAGTAAACTGCCCAAGTTACCTATTCCTTTTGCGTCGCCATGGTTTGTCCATTTCTCTTCTGAGACTAGACGACTATCCCGACAAATTTATTGTGATGAAATAACTTCCGTAAAACATTATCTGGCACATTCTTCTCCCTTTGTATGATAACTCAGTAAAATAACTTTTGTGTTTTCACTGGTTTAGTCGCTATACATTTGTTCTCAATATTTATTCTCATTAATGTTCTCATTTTATTTACCGATTTATATCATACTGCATAAATGGTATTTTACTTGGAGATATTTAATTCTCTTTTAGTTATTATAATGTAGTAATGTTAAACCGAATTCTCAGCAATACATATGCATATGCGTGATGTAAATTTGTACAATTAGAAATTATACAGAACTTCAATTTATTTCCTACTAATTAGTCTTAAATTTTCAAATCTGTAATCAATTGTTGTTATTATTCTTATCGTTACAAGAAAAATAATTGCGAAATATTAAAGGAAACGATTGTAATAGAAGTATTTTTAAGTAAACAGCAATAAAACGACTTCATTAGTTGCTGGTTATTTATTGTCGGACTGGTGGCAAACACAATTTTTCTCATACAATATTCAAAAGCAGCATATGCGTGTATCTTGAACAGTCGATTTTTGTGCTTGAAATGCTTAGCAGGCTTTATTGCACCATCTTCTCAATATCCATATTACCCACTGCCTTTGTTATCTCTCAGGCTACCTTCTTATCTGAATATCGAATTCTCTCCTTTTCTGTTTTTACATTCCCTGGTCCATTTTCTCTCTTTCTCTCTCTCTCTCCATTACCACCTTTGTATATCAATGTATTCCATTTACCTCCTTTGCGTTTACTCTTCTACTTCCTTGTCCTGCAATATACATGCTCCAACAGAGACCCTTCTACGAGTCCATCGCTCTCTACTGCTCCCACAAACTCGTCCCTTTATGGCTATTAGAGCCCTGTTCAGGTCTACCAGCCCCGCCCCCGCGCCGCCGCGAGCATTTAGCTGCCGCCGCCCCTCGCAGGCGCCACAAGCCATGAATTTTTCAGCGCATCTCCGATCGCGCCCTCCCCGCCTTCCGCCGAGCGCAGCGGCGAGGGGGGCGGCGGCCGCCGATCGCGGAATAAACTTAATATGAAAGTCGGTATGGGCCTCGACCGATCGCGTTTCGCTCTCCCCTCGCCCCTCCGCCCCCGCGCGGCTCCTCCGCGCTCGCCGGCCGGAAGTGAAATATTACGAAGCCAATCTGAAACTTTCCTTCTGCGCTGGCGCTCGCATATTGCCGCGTGCGCCCACGCGGGCGGGCGGGGATCGAGTAGGCGAGGGGGCGTGCGGGGCGGGCGAGCGGGAGGGCGAGCGGGCGAGCGGGCGAGCGGGCGAGCGGGCGAGCGGGCGGGAGGGCGAGCGCGAGGGCGAGCGGGAGGGCGAGCAGGAGGGCGAGCGGGTGGGCGAGCGGGACGGGCGAGCGGGGTGGGCGAGCGGGGCGGGCGAGCGGGCGAGCGGGCGAGCGGGGCGGGCGAGCGGGCGAGCGGGCGAGCGGGCGAGCGGGCGAGCGGACGAGCGGACGAGCGGGCGAGCGGGCGAGCGGGCGAGCGGGCGAGCGGGCGAGCGGGCGAGCGGGCGAGCGGGCGAGCGGGCGAGCGGGGCGGGCGAGCGGGGCGGGCGAGCGGGCGCAGCGGACGCCGCTGGGGCGAGGGTGCAAGTCAAACACGGATCTCTTGAGAAGGCGCCGGCCGCACGCGGTCGAGTGCGCGAGGGCAGGAGGCCGGACGACACGTGGCGGGCGCCCGCGATGGAGCGAAACATCGTTTCCCCGAGTGCAGATGTTCCTTTGTGGGAGGCTAACGATTCGTAAACGTTTGGCTCACACGCTGGGTTGGTAGTCTGAATAGAGCCTTATTTTTCTTTTCGTTGAAGCACCAGGAAATGCGTTGGAAACTACACTACTATATTTATTGTTATTACTCTCTTATCCTGATGTCGTACTTGTGTTAAATGTAAGATTATTATAACATAAGTTTTGTACTATAATATTTTATCATTGATATTGTTTTTTTATATTTATAAATACTTTTTTTCTTACTTCTCAAGAAGGTACGTTTTTAATCTCATACTATACAGATGAAAATGCTCACAATAATATACCCCTATTTTGCAGTTCAAACCGTTCATTATAATGTTTTCTTTCTGTTTGAAAGCAGGCAACTCTTGCTAGAGCCAGTAACAGTGAAAAAAGAGAAATTATTTTAAATCCTTGTGAAGATTAAGTTGGACATTTATATTCCTCTTGAAAATAAGCATTTAAAATTTCGTTATTTATCTTAAGGAATTAGTAAGTAATAGTCGGTAAAATACACAACCTGTTCAAATATCTGTTAGTAAAATTAACACGCGTAACGTCTTCATATTAACATATATTATTGTCTTGATATTGGTTTTTGATGCACCTTCATTAATATTAACTCCTATTTATTATGAATACTCCAACTGAAAAGGAAATTTTTTGACAAATTCAAATTTAAGAACATGCTTGGTCGCGTAATCTTAGTGCCGCTTTTTAATTTCTTCACACACACACAAACACATTTTAAACTAATACTAATACATTTGTATTCGAATTAAATATTTATTATTGTATTGTAATTATTTATTGTGTTAAATCGTTATAATTACTCATTTATTATAATTATTTATAGTTTCAAATTATTTTTGCAAACATCCACATTGCACTATTCCGAGTGTAAAATAGTGAAACATAATATCAACCTGGTAAATAAAAACTTAAATATCGCATGAATTAACTTTATTTTAACAATTTTGTGATATTAGCCCTCTAAAACCTCGCAATTTCAATTTCTTTCGTTTTCCCATTTTATTAATCGTTTATTTGGTCTGGATTTTATAACTGTTCATTTTGCGATAGCTGTAAACTTGAAGCATTTATTCTTTAGTCGCGATGCCAGCGAAACCTTCAGCCGAAACGATACACGAATCTCCCCTATGCTTTGCTTCCAAACTTGGAAATGAAACGAATGACTATGCAACTGGCTGAAGGTGAAACGAAATTTCTTAGTTTTTGAGCATGTTACCGAAGTAAAACGAGTGTAGTAGACTGGTCCTCATATGAGATTCATTGAGGCTGTATTGCTTGTGCGCAAAGCAACAGTTCTGACGGGTGCAGGCTTAGGCGAGATCATAATCTTCCAAAGAGTGACTTCCGCTAGCCGACGGTAGGTCGGCGCTGGATCTCGCCATCTAGCAGGGGAAGAACACCGCCACCTCTCGAGGAGAAAAACATGCACGTCTCTTACGGCACTAATGACCTCACCAGTTCACCCGCCCGGAATCATGAACAAATAATCAAAGGGTGATTCCGAAATGAATTCAGTTATTACACAAAATTCTAAAGGCTATTTACAAGTCAACTAAGGTGTTTCAAAGAATATTATCAAAAAAATATGGAAAGACAAATATATTTAACGTTAACATATAGTGGTAAATAGTCATATGAATACTGCCAAGTGCCAGTTATTGCACACGTGCGAATTCAGTTTCTTAGATGTTGTTCCAATGGAATAATTAAATCAATATTCATTGATCGTTGATCAAATACTGACTAATTTTTATTTTAAATTCATAATATTTTTCTGTGTTCTTGGTAGAGATAAATGGAGACCTGGTACGATACCGTCCAGGGTCGAGAGTCTTGAGAGCTCGTTTCGAGCGCCTTTTCACTTTCGAACGAAATGACTTCGTTTACCATTCAAATGTCACGTCATACGTATCAGGAATGTCTTAACCAGGTACTCAGGACACTTAAACCCATGTGTTCTCAGATACTTTACAAGTATTACATGAAAGAACAGAAAAAAGACATGAAGAGTTCAGAAGTATAAACTGACGGCAAGGTAAAGCTGGCAGTCCCATTGATTGATTGATTGATTGATTGATTGTTAGTGATTTCGTCAACTACTATGATCATTAGTCCCGTATGTGTAGTGCGTGTTTTTGCTCGGTAGGAGGCGGTTGTCTTCCCCCGCTGTTTGGTGAGATCCGGCGCCGACCTACCATCGGCTTGCGAGGTTTTCCCCAAACGGGTATCTCACTCAGAAACCACGGAAATCTACCGTTCAGAGCAGGCGGCCGCTAGAATTCTCCTCCAGACAACGGCACTCACAAACTCGGGACCTTTCCTTCCTGCGATCGATCAGGTTCCCCCTAAACACCTCTAATCGACACGCTATAGCAAAGCAAGTCTGCTGCCCCATGCATAGGCGATTATTAAATAATCGATTAGTATGCCATCGACGACTTTTTATTAGATTAATATGCATCGATTAATCGTTCTGAATTAATCAATAATCTTACATAATTGATTAATTTTTCATATGTAATATGCGTAAAATCGTTTTTAAATGTAAATTAATTAATTGTTTAGTACTTGTTTCTTCTTTTTTAAAATATTTATTCCACACACGTACTTATGAAAAACGACTATAACTCAGTTTAAAATGAAAATGGTGCAAGAATTTCTAGATACAGTAGCATCAATAATTGTAATCTAATGTATTTGTTTGGGGATGACTTTAGGAATACTAGTAATTCTGTCTTATTTCTTACTGAATATAATACTACCACTAAAATATTGGATCATACACCGCGACTTTTCATTTTATTAGTTATACTAACATGAAATTAATGGCGTATTTTTGTCTCTATTATATTTTGTATTTGGAGAGAAATGAACAGACGATGAAGTTCAAAAGGAGAGATGTACTTTCATATTTTGTTAGTCGTGAATATAATATTTGAATTAAAATAATCGGAGCTAAAAATCGGAAAAGTTAATCGATGTGTTCATTAATCGATGTGCTTATTAATCGATATGTTCATTAATCTATGTGTTGAATAACCGATGTGTTGAATAACCAATGTTTTGAATAACCGATGTGCTGATTAACCGATGCGTTCATTAACCGGTGCGTTCATTAACTGATGCGATCATTAACCGATGCGTTGATTAATCGATGTTTTCATTAACCGATGTGTTCGTTAATCGGTCTAAAAATAAACGATTTCAATTTTTCGATTAACCGTACAAAATAATCGATTGTTGCACTAATCGCGATTAAATCGCCGATCCCTACCACGCTGCACCGTCGCGGCTTCTCTCTCCCTTCCTCCTCGCAGCGCTTCCTGCTCGTCACCCCCCGTCTTCCGGCGCACCGGCTCGCCCCTTCCCTTCCCTTCCCTTCCCCTCCCTTCCCGTCCCGCCCCTTCGGTCGACCTTTTTCCGCGTTATCGCGCCGCGCCCTGGGTTAATTTAAGTGAATCGCGCTGTAATTTTCCCGGCAGCGTTTTTCAATTGCGCGCACGCAGTTTCGCAACTTGGAGCAGCCAGAGGAAGAGCGCGCGGGGGAGGGGGGCGGGTCGTTCTGCGCATGCGCGCCGCCCGCTGCGTGATTTTTGTAGCGTTGCTGCTGCGCTGCGTCGGTGTGATGGCGCCACTGCCGGGTTTTGCAACGCGGTCGCAGGGTTTTTGGATTTAAAATAAATCGCTTCCTGGTTTTTTGAAAGTGGAAACGCAGTACACGGTGCGACTTTTTGGCACAAAAATCATTTCAAAACGAAACGGTAATTTGGCCGAACGCGTTACAGGAAGCCTCCATTAGCGCGAATGAAAAAAGAACGGATTTTTTTGTGCGAAATGAGTGCATTTTCACTATCGTCGCTCCTTCAATTAAGAGCGCCCCTTTGGGATTTGGAGGGGATAGTAACCCTCTCCTCTTAGTGGGAAAAATGGTGAATGAAAATATTTTTGTTACTAAAACTATTACGATCAATTTTAATCATTAGTTAAATACAAACTTAGTTAAACACAATTAGTTAGTTTAGTAGTCGAAATCCCAAGCACTTCTTTTATATTGGTACTTCAGCTACTGAGATTTAATAATATTTCCTGAATTACAAGACCAGAATAATTTAATTACCTACTTTCTCCGATAATGGAATTAAACAAAGCTTCTTTAACGCGCTGAAAGTTTTAAGGTGAAAAAGAATCCTGAATAATGGCGGAAGTAGAGAATTTAATTCTAAACTTCTTCAGAAAATACCTGAAAATTACAGACTGACGTGAGAAAGTTACTTTTAACCATACCACCTCGAGGCCGGTACTTGTTTTATAAACGTTCTCGGAAAACTTTGAAACCCATGGTTCTGATCGCTTCTTATTAAGGCAAATTGACAGATTAAGCTGGGGATACATCCTTAATTTTACATTTTGTAATGCACAATTTAGTGATTTCTTCTTTACACACGATCATTTGGCCGCGAAGTTTCGTGTTTTATTCCACATTCTTTTTTATCACACTCCGCGGTGGTCTAGCTATTTGTGAAATTTTTAACACTATTTATTAAATTTCCCTTCCAACTTAACTGTGAGTTCGAGATACAACATATTATCCCTTACCTGTTGAATGTGGACGTGTAATTCTATACAGAATCACGATTCCTGGAAGTTCTATTGATTGAAATCAATTGTTAGATTGATGACAACGACTATAAATTACCAGCCTTTTTTCACAATAAAAATTTAACATTTACAATTATAATCTATCCATTACAATTCCATTAATTTTATGTGGATTACTTTTCACAATAAAACATTAAAACACCGTACGGGTTTGAATATAGTTCGCAATCTTACTAAAATGTCTTGATCGCCGGCTTCTCGGCCGACTAGCAGAATGTTATCCATAGAATCATTGGTGTACCAATTCTCGCGCCCTTACCTAAGTAAAAAATGTTCACATCAATAGAAAACGAATATTAAAAACATCTACAAAATTACAGATAAATTCATTTCAAAAGAGAATAACTGATTTGTTTGTGCTCATAATTCAGATTAATCGCACGTATGTGCTTGAATCGTAATCCCTAGTTTTACGAATGTTCTATAATGTGAAAACAATCGGATATATAGTGAGCTTAATTTGTCACGTTTTTACTAGTGACCTAATGTTCGCTCTGAAACTAATTTGTAATTGAAAATGCATTTGTGCTGGAATTTGTCTATTTGTGCTTTCATTTTAATTAGCATTCCACAGTCTGAAAAAATTAACTCTCCACGAATTTAAAACCAATTTAGGCTTCAACTGTATTTTTATAATTTTATTTCCTGTAGTTTGTAAACCAATATGAATCATTTCAAAATCAAAATTGGCTCTACATGTGTATGTCAATAAAAAAACATCATTTTAACAGTTTTAAAACAATTTTTCTTATATAATATTGGTTACAAGGATAGGGTTACTTATTTTAATGAATAGTTGTAGTTTCAAAATGATTTTTGTGAAAATCCCAAGTTAATTCTTTAAAACACTTACGGGAAAAAAACTGGTCAGTGTATTCTATTCTTAGCATAATATAAGCGGAGAGTTTTTAAAAAGAATGAAATGGAAAAATTTACGTGTATGGGTAATTTTAGTGATTTGTGAATAATATTTTTTCAAATAAATGATCATATGAACGAATAACCCTAAACTCCATATTCTATCGCTATAATTTATGCTTCTCAAGAAAGAGTAAGAAAATACTTTGTAAAAAAACTTATTTATCACATTCTGGAATATCATATATTTCAGGTATTTCTTAAAGACAACTTTTATCGTAAAATAAACGAATACTCTCAATAATGGAAAATGATAGGAAAAGGAGAATACTAACACACAAGTAATGTTTTGCCATTATTTCACAACCTAAATTGTGAAAGGTTCGGCTTCACTAGGCAGTGTAACGCTCTGCCTAGTGAAGCCGAACCAATTGACACATGAATATTTAAAGTCCAAATTTTATTATCAAACCTTTACTTAAATGAATTATAATTATAATTATAATATATTTTATTATTAAATTATAATGAAATTACTAATTTCAGACACTGAAATGTCTCTCTTACTCTTTTATATAGTAAGGTATAAAATGAACCTATTATCTAAGAGTTCATAGGCAGTGTATTGAAAATACAAGTACGTACGAGTATACGATAGGAATAAACTCCATAATTATTGATAATTTAAATCCATGAACTGAACCTGCAACTTGGCAGAATGAATTATCGCATTTAATGGAAGTGACAGTAAGTATCGCAGCACTAGCCGCTAACTGGAGGGTGCTTTAGCTGCGTTAGGAAGTCCGGCGGCGCAGCGAGGGGGCGGGGCGCGCGCAACTTTCCTCTCACCAACTTCCCATCAGTGTCCGTAAATCGACCGGTGGCGGCGCGGGCCATTTCCCGATTTGTTTATCGACTGCCGCCGCCGCCGCCGGCTGCTCGGGCGGGCGCCTGCCCCCGTCGCCACTCTCCCCACCCTGCCGCCCCCGCGGGCCCCGCCGCATCCGACCCCCGTCGCCGCCGCCCCCGACGCCCCCATCGCCCCCGGCTCATGCCGCCGCCACCCCCACCGCCCCCGGCTCGTGCTGCTCCCGCCGCCCCCACCGCCCCCGCCGTCCCCGGCTCATGCCACCGCCGCCCCCGACTTGTGCTGCCCCCGCCGTCCCCGGCTCGTGCTGCCCCAGTCCGCCCCCACAGCCCCCGCCGTTCGCCGCCATCCACTGCCCCCGGCTTGTGCCGCCGCCCCATCCGCCCTCGGCTCGTGCTGCCCCCGCCAGCCCGGCAGCTTCCTCGCCACTCCTCGAATATTCGCGCGGCGTACGCGCTCGCTGCTGAAATACGCGGCCTCCTACGTGCGAGGTTTCGCGCACTCGGGGGTGGCCATGGGGGAGCGGCGGCTGAAATTTCTGCGTCCTGCGCAGATGGGCTGCTGCCGACTTAATACAAACTTATGGTGGTATAACGATTAGCGTACCGGACTGTTGTACCCAAGTTTGCGGGGTCAAACTTGATCGAAGCCGTGGACTTTTAAGGACGAAAAAAATATTTCGTAAGCCTTCTTTCAGATGGGGCAGTAAAGCCGGCTGTCCATGTAGTAGATTTACTGCATGTAAAAGATCCTCAAGCCTAAAACAAGCCTCTGAGCAAAATTGAGATCCGCCTGTTTCGTCGCCCAAGATAATACCTTCTTTCTCCACTAGGTGGTGAAAGGAGCGTAGCGAAATTTGCGTGGTTAAACGGAAGAGCGGGCCCGATGGTCCGAGTCTCGCGACGTAAAATAAGGCATTAACTAACTAACTAACAACGTAGGGGCACCGGAGCGAAACTCTTCAAGCATTTCAAACTTTTAAAGCGCCTTTATTTTAATAGTGAAAATAGATTCATGGCGGAACCCAGTTTCTAACGCTCTACGAGGTGGGAGATGTCCTCCAAAAATGTAAGGACTGAGTTTAAGAATGAGCCAGCTTTCCCGCAGTATGAGACGACTTGAACTGCGGGAGGGCAAGATGGACTTGAATACGCGATTTGATTAGGAAATACTTTCCATAGAGCTTGTCTGATTTCAGGAAATTGACACCGGCAGAGGTTGCACAGGGCATCAACTGATGTCGCTACATTACCTCTGAACGGGAGGGCCTAAAGTTTTTGAGTCACATATAGAGATACACAATTAAGTGTATAATAGTCACAATTGAGAATTCCAGGAGCGAACTGCTCTAATTGCTAGTTTTCTATGCTGTTTCTGATCGATACCATGTGAAGGCCGGAGCAGTACACTAAGAAACGGTACAAGGACCGCGCACGATCTTTCCTTCCTCTTCCTTGTCTTACCCTCTTTCTTTATTTACTGACAATTACATGCGCTGTATTAACAAGCATGTCGGGAGCCTAGAGCTTATCCAAGCAGAGTTGGCGCCCTTCGCCAACAGCTTGACAAATAAAATGACGCGCACAAAAATGCTCGGAAGAAGAAACACGCATACAGATCATAATTCAATAATTTATCAATACACCCTTATTTATTATTTAGTGGTCTATTAATTTGATTAATTAGGATACTCATTTTTCAATTTGTACACTTATCTTTAAAATGAAGTGCACCACAAACACGCCAATACATATTTGCAGTTCCCATAAAATCCCCTCCTAAAAAGTCCGCATTCTTTATCTACTTTATCAAATATGCTTTGAATTGACAATTCAATAGACCTTACGTAGCCTTGTCGACTTCACTTCTAAAAGACTCCGAAATATCTTACTTGATTTCCATTCCGCATCCAACGATGATAATGCAGGAGGCTGTGACATTCACTAGAACTGAAGTCTATATATTTCTATAGATCACACATATACTGCTGCAAAATATGTTAAAACATTAAAACGAACGGATAATTAAAATTGTTTTATAACAGATTCGACTAAAATGCCACTCGTTACAAAGTTTAAACCCGCGCGACTGTTTGTGAATAAATACAGTGCGTATTATGATCTCTTTTACCCTCTTGTAAAATAAATAACAAATTAATGATTTCTAGAACGCATTCATTACATTTACAATTCCATATCAGCGTTGTGTGAAAAACACAGTATCATGCCAAGTACATAAAAATATTAGGGAATAAAATAATTCAATATCCTGGTAGTGGGAACCAAGGGGATTAATCTCCAGAGATCGTACTCGACTGGTTGATTGCCGTATTGCCATTTATCGCTTTATTTCATTGGAATTTTCATGCAAGTCTGGATTTGGAGTGTTTCCATGGGCCAGTTCTCTCTGCCGCTAATTATTGTGCAAACTTTCGTGCAGCTCATTACACGCGTACAAGAGACATATTGCGTAAAATAGCATAGTATTTTATAGTACGAGGAAGCTGCAGCAATTATTCAACAGAGAATAATGGGCAGCTTTCTCTGTTCTCCACGATAGGAGATAGTCTTAAAGCGGTAATAATTGGAGTTCCGTTTCTTCCAGAAACTTGCTGACGGTATGCATAAAAACGCTGACAGGAAACAATATATCAAAAGTATATCTGCCATCTGACCGCGAATAAAATCTTTGTAAACGTTGAAAACCTGAAACTAGAAATTACTAAGCTTGATCATTAAAGAACAATTTTAGTGATTAATTATTTCATAACCAGAAATGTACATTACATTAATTTTTTTCGTAATATATAAAAATGCATTATTACACCACAATGAACTCGTACTTCATTAAAATGTAATGACAACTTTGTCATTATATCTTTCTAAACATTTAAATATTATATGATTCACTATTATTATATATAAAATAAGCCGTTTGCTAACGGTAACGACGGACAATCGACCCCAAAATCCAAATATATACTTAATTAACTACATTTAATGCCAATAAATTTTAACCTTAACAGAAGTTATGACTACTAAATAATTAATAATACTTCTCGAAAGTGAAAAAGCATATTATTTTAATGAACTTTCCAGCAACGCATATAATGTAGAGAAATTTTGGCACTTCATGAAGGGATTTCACCTCCGTACTGTCTAGCTTATAAAAAGAAATTTGAAAATGCAATTTAAGATTAATCATTAGGATTTTTATAGTAATTCTAAAGATCAAATGATTTGGAAAATACCTATATGTAATTAAAAACGCAATAAATTAATTCATGTAAATAAAATTTTATATTTCAATGCAACGCTTTTCTTCTTCTTCTTCTTCTTCTTCTTCGGTTGTTAATATATCACGAATTATTAGGCTGTACCACTCGTTATTAGGCGTAACTCGGAAACGTTGCATTCTTCGAACCGGATTGACTCACGAATTGTTTCTTGTGCAGTAAGCTACACAAAACAAAATCTTTGGACGATTTATATTTTTGAATGGATTGATTGATTGATGTTTCTGGGCACCTCCACTTCTACAGTCATTAGTCCTTTTATTGTAATAAATTATTTTACGCCTGAAAATGACGATGTTTTCCCCCACTGGATGGTAATATCCGTCACCGAACTTCAATGCAGACTTGTGGGGGATTTCCCCGGCCTCTGAAAATAATAAATACAATAACCAAAACGTGCATTTTGTGTTTCTTGCTTGACACACAAGCTTCATTTCCATTGCGGTATTGGACCATGAAAACTCCCACACATGCAAACATTATTTCATTTTTCCTTTTTACGTGAACATAAGAATGGGAGGTTTTATTTTATTCTTCATTAACATTCAGTTGGTGTTTACTGACTGTACGTTTAGGTCTCTAAACAATGTACTGGCAGTCATTCATCTCGATAAACCATTTATTTCCATTCTGTGACGAAGCCTTTCCTCCCAACCGAAACAGTGAGGGCTTCTAGATTGTACGCTCACAGGGGCTGCGTGAAAGCAAGTTGGCACGAGTTGATGTGGTCCGAAGCACGGGCGGTGGTTTGCCTTCTTTTTTAATAGCGGTTGACAATGAGGTTGGCGCGGGGCGCGGGACCTCCGCGCTGTGCCTCCATTGCGAAATCAGCGGCGCTCCTCGCTCGCTCTCTCTCTCTCTCTCTCTCTCTCTCTCTCTCTCTCTCTCTCTCTCTGAGCACAGAACGTGCGTGAAGCCGCCTGCGAAAGCGCGAAGCCCTCTGTGTGCGCCCGACGAACAACCGGCGCGGAGTGACCCCGCGGCGTGGGCGCGCGAGCGGCGCTGCGGAAGGGGCGGGGCGGGGGCGGAGGAGAAACAGGAGGAGTGAATGTGGAGGTGGAGATGGCTGCAACGGACATAGTGATATTGGTGACAACGGCATTCGGAGAGAGCCTAGAGAAGTGGTACAGGCGGAGAAAGAGGTGGTGTGTGAGGGGATGGAGGATGAGATTAGGTGGTGGATAAGGGATTGGATGATGAGGTGGTGGAGAATGAGGGGGGTGGAGGATTAGTGAGTGGAGGATTAGGGAGTGGATGATTAGGGAGTGGATAATTAGGGAGTGGAGGATGAGGGGGTGGAGGATTAGGGAGAGGAGGATTAGGAGGTGGTGGATAAGGGATTGGAGGATGAGGGGGTGGAGGGATGAGTGAGTGGAGGATGAGGCGGTGGAGCACGACGCAGTGAGAATGAAGGAGGTCGCTGCTGTGACAGCGGAGGCGGAGAAGGAAACGGTGGACGCGAGCGGGATTGGGGAACAGCATTGTATTGTCTTTGAACCACGGCGCAGTTGTTGGTGGCTACGGAGGTGGCGGCGTGAGGAGCGGTGGGGGCGGCGGCCGGAGAGCTCGCTTAACGCTCTGCAGTTACGCCACGAGCGCAGACTTCCTGGTGTTGCTGTCTCCGTTGCCGCTACTAACGTTGGGATTTCTCTATCGCCCATGTTCGTTGCCTCTTCCCTTAGCCCCCTTACTTGAACTTCGCATTCCGTGGCTGTGTTGTTTATGCGTGACGCTTTTTACGCTCTTCTGGTTCTTGAGTTCCCGTGACATTTCCATTGTATACGACACACTTGTTTCTACACAAAGAAGCTGTTTTTGATCATTACCACCGATATAATCTCTTACTTCAACTATTGTCGGAGATATTTCATTTCCTGCCGTTATAACAATCACTAATTGGTGTGCCATCTCTCTCTGCTTTAATTCTCTTTCTGGCTCTCCTGAAACAAACATTACGTCATAAGTAGAGTTTTCTCTAGTCTCCTTTGTATCTCTGCTTCCTTCACTATCCCTACATTATTAAACATGTTACTTCACTTGCATGATTATACTCACAGCCACCTGCATTGTCTTTCACCTTTGGGCATCGCTTAAGTGACCTCTGAGGTCACCTTACAACTTGCGTGAATGCGTTCTTCATTTCACTTCATAACTAAATGATAGCAGTCTATGCTCGGGTGCCCGAACCTTAGAGACTTGTCGTTAGTTGTGTTTCTCTCTGTTGCCACATTTAGTAACTCGCAGAGCCACCCTACCCTGAACCCAGTCTCTGTGACTATCACATGGCCCCCGCAGCTACCCCTAGCTAATGCTGCTTACTACCGGAGACCGCCCAACTGCTCCTCTTTTTCCCACTTCCTCACTAGGTAAAACGCTTCAATAGTCTTTACCACCGCGCACCGCCGTTTCCTCCGCGTGCCCCGCCCAACTGCCGCCGCCTGCTGTAGTCCTCCCCGCTTGCGCCGCCTCCGCCTCCGCGCGTGAACCGTCGCCGGTCGCGCTCTTTGTGTGGCGGGGCGCCTTTGTCTCCGCGCCGCTGAACAATCGCTGTGATTAGCGAGATGGGCCCACCGCGCCCGCCGCCGCTCGAGGCTCGACCACCGGCTCCGGCCCCCTTGCCTCGCCCCACGCCCCTCGCCGCTCCTCGCCAACACCTCCCTCGCCCCGCCCGCTTCCTCTCGCGATTCCCCTTGCCACGCCCCTCGCCCAGGGCCCTCACCGCTCTACCCAACACCTCCCTCAGCCCGTCCTTTCGCCTCCCACTTTCCCTTGCCATGTTCCTCGAATAGTGCCCCTCACCGCTCTACCTACCACCTCCCTCACCGTACCGTCTTCATCCCTTGCTCTTTCCCTTGCCACGCCCCCTCGCCGCTCCTACCAAACACCTCCCTCACCCCGTCCTTTTCACCTCCCTCTTCCCTTTCCACCCTTCTCGCCCAGTGCCCTCACCACTACCCACATCCTCCATCACGGCACGCTCTTCATCCCTTGCCACGCCCCACGCTCCTCACCGCTCCTACCCAACACCTCCCTCACTTCTCCCTCTTCCCCTTGCCACGCCCCTCGCCCAAAGCCGTCATCACTGCACCCACCACCTCCCTCGCCCAGCCCTCATCTTTCCTTGCTCTTTGCCTTGCCTCGCACCTCGCCCCCTGCCCCAGTGGCCCTCACCGCTCCTACCCTCCTCCTCCCTCACCCCGCCCGCTTTGTCTCCCTCCTTCCCTTGCCCCGCTCTCCCCCCCCCCGCCGCCTTCGCGCGAACGCCCGGCTCCACTCCTCGAAAAGTCCCGCAGCGTCGGCCTCTCCCTAATAATGTAACCGAGAGGCTATTACTCCGCGCGGCGAAGAGCGCCTGCAACGGGAGGACGAGGGGCGCGGTTCGGCTCCGTTTAGGAGTTCGCTCTCGCTGCACAACGGGGTTGACTCTTCCCTCTTAGAGGGCCATTTTTCTGCAAGAGAGAGCCCAGGAAGCTGATTTGTAAGCTATCAAAACGACAAATGAATAGAATCCATCACTACAGTAATAGAGCTCTATTGTGTTCTAGTCTTTGTCTTGCGAAAATGCAACACTTCTGTAGAAGAGTAAATTCTTGTCTTCATTACATTATTGTCATTGAGACAACAGTGACTGTAAACTTTATTCCCTTCTTACTTCAAAGAGCTAGTACTATGCTATGAATTACAAGGATAACTACACCCAATTTATACAGGTTTGCGAGTCGAATTAATAATGTCTAAAGAACTTTGGCGTCAATTTTTCAATGAAGTAAATGAAAGACGTACTACTCTATTGAAGTGAATCACTCCAACAATAGGAACTATATAGTATTCTAAAGAAATAAATGATTTTATTTTAACTAGTCTCTTGAGTTTTTTTCAGACAATGCACGTGTATCTAAAGAACCATGTAGGTTCACATTTATTTTTTACTTGCGATTGTATGGCTTGTAACTCGATTCCACGAAGAGTGGCAGTGCAAATATGACTTTACAATTCTCTCCCAGCCATTGGCGTCTCACGACCTTCGCAGCTACCTTTGTCACGTTTAAGTACCGTCGTCTGCTCTCAACCAGTCGCCTCCAGGCTCTGGAGCTTCTCAACTAACTGCAAAAGCCCTGCTGGGCGCCATTTAATAAGACAATACAGCAGTTTGTTACCTCTCGTCTCGGCTTCTCTTTAACTGAACAGCACACCTGTATGTTTTCAACACCAAATATCTTTAAAGGAATTTCATTTTCAAAAACGACAAATATGAATGTTGTAATTAATTGTTAGAATTACACTTATTGAATTGTAATCTTTTTCAGAAATGTAATTGTATATTAATCTTCATAAACCACAATAATTATGCCAATCTTTGTTCTAAATGAATGCTTTTGTATGATGTAATGTGTCAAACAATCTTCTATTCATCGAAAAAATATTTTCATTTGAAAAGCAAATTTCCAAACAAGACGTTAAAAGAAACTAGTGTTCCTATAACAGCACATACTTTCTTGCATTATTTGCAACTGCTCCGCAAAATTATGCATGAACCCGAAAAAGTGTTGCCAACCAGCAATTTTTTTAAAATATTTTTTTTTGCTCTGAGAGACGAACTCGGGGCCATTGAGTTAACTCACTGTGCCCTTTACCTCTACATCATGCAGCCGTTCTGCCATAGACACTTGAGCCGCCGCCTAAAAATGTAACTGTTTTGAACATTATTTACAACAAGCACTTTTCGAAAATTCTTTTCAGCGTATCGTTTCTTGGTGACAAAATAAAAGAAAAAATTGGAGCGTTTTTTGAGATTTTTTATAAACAGCATTAACATCAAGCAGAAACTACGCAAAAACTACCCGTTTTTCAATAGTTGTTCGTAACCTTTTTAAAGAACTGAAGTTTTAGAACGCATTCTTTAAGGTAAAAATCTCTACTTTTAATTTTGTAGTTGTGAACGTTAACCTTTTGCAATTTTCAGAAATACAGAGGGTTCGTCAGAATTGTCCTCAGAAAATACTGTCCTTTGGTACATGCGAGGAGGAAGTTAAAAGAAAAACTACCGTTTTTGAAAAACCATTCTTTAAAAATTGCCTAAATTTCTCGTAAAATTACACCCAAACTATTCAAGTTTTCGAAAAATTGTACATAACCTTATTTTTAAATATCTCTAATGAACAGATTTTATTAATAAAAATATTGTCGTTGTTGCCTTCAATATTGTCGTGGAAGACGTCAGAAAGAAATTTAAACTTGTGAATTTTTTGAAAAATCAGGAATTTCAAATTCAGAGGGTCTTGAGTCTATTTAAACCAATCGACAAAATAAATTTTTTGGTGAAAATCGGCTGAATGTTTGTATCATAACGTTTATCATGAACGGATATATATAGTCGGCAATCGATTTTTTTAGCATCAAAGACCCTCAGAACACGGATTCTGCTGCAGAAAGTGTTAGAGTAATTTACTTTATGTAGGAACAAGATTTATATATTTTTCTTTACCAGAGCTTAGTAGTTTTTCTGTAGAAAATTTGTCGTTTTCCGGCGCACGATTACAATTTTTCCCTTGTTACGAAGTAAGGAAGAGAAAGTAAAAAATAAGATTTCATTACATTTGTCTATTTAATGTATCAGAAATTGAAAATATGGGCAAGAATGAAATATGTAAAATTAAGTAATTTTTTCCTTCATTGTCAGTCAATATACAGGGAAGAAATATTAGCTGTTAATGTAGCAATATAAGCAGTTAAGTTAATAAATGGGCAAAAATATTAGCAATATTAGCAGTAATGATTAATGAATGGATAACCAAACGTAACAAACTGGTGCGGAGAGTGTGAAAGAAAAAAACAACTAAATAATAACTCCTATCCATTTATTTTGGGAGAAAACAGCATAAAAACAGAATTAAAGAATACAAGAATATTTAGATTTGTGTTCGATTCGAGATCGTTTCAACAACCACGTTTGTGTTCGCTTTGAGACCTATGTGGCGTATGCAGTATTCCGTGCACAGAACCCATTTCAATAACAACAAACCGCACCGATATGGAGATCAATGCATTGGCAGGATGTAGAGCGTCAGGAAGGGCCTGCGGTTAAAGGGAGTGCGGTCGGCGGCGGCGGCGGGGGCGGGGACGGGGGCGGGGGCGGTGGTGGCCCAGGCAGACAGCAGCGTCGGATAGACATGGCCAGTGGAGACCAGACAATTTATAAGAGCAATTAATTTTGCTCTCTTGCGTTAAATTATATTAATTTGAAATTATAGATATTGATATTTTCTACATACTAAAAGATTGATATTTTCTACATTATATTTTTATGTAAATGTGAATGTACGAATAAATGTCACATTGATATGGAAATAATAACAGCAACTAATTTAGAAGATAGATGGCTCGTTTCAAGTATTTTTGGACCATATAGTATCAATCTTACGTTTGATATACATTCCATGTAATGACTGTCAGCAGGTGTATATTGGAAGAACCAAGCAATATCTCAGCAAAGGAGTTTACCAACATAAATATAATATAAATAAAGATTCAGCATTGTACACCTCATTAACCAAACATAGGACACAACTAAACCACTTCATTGGATTCGAAAAATTCAAAATTTTACACCGTGAAAAATAAACCTTTAAAAGACAAATTGCTGAAATGGTACATATTGTATTAAATGATACTATGAACACGAAAAGTGACGTATTAAAACTCAATCTAATTTATAGGACATTAATAATAAATAAATATCTTTAATTGCGTTAGCTACTATTCACTCCATATTGCCCTAAACTTTGCACATCCATTCCTTAACATATCTGGTTTTGTACTGCATGCAAGAAATAACACAAAAATTATTTTAACCACCAAGTTGGACACCGCCATCAGCATATTGTAAAAATATTTTCATAATATTGTATGTTGAACACTGATATACGCTCTAAATTGTATATATGGCTTTTAATATTTTTATATTTCTTTGTTTTTTATTACGTAAAAATGTAATATTACTATTGTCAACCGCTTGTTCTATACTGCTTTTGAAAAGGCACATGCTGAATGTGCGGAACGTAAAGATGAAAATAAATAAATATAAAGTACAAATGTCTTAATTGCTGGTATACTCGTAAGACTGATCCTATATGGTCTAACAATACTTGAAACGAACCATCTGCAACATTAAAATGGGATCAACTGGAAGAAATTAAACTATTCTAAAACTAAGTTTGCAACTTTGTATTAAAAAAAATTCCCACATATTAGGAATATACCTTGTGGTCTTCTTGCATTTCCGTGCGTTATACATTTTTGTTTACTTGTTATTATGATTTTATTACTTGTACTTCTTTTGCACATTTGTTGTCGTGTCTAATACAATATTTAAACTCCATTCAGTACCTTTTGATTAATTTCAGAACACAATGTCACTCCTGGATGAGATTTTAGAAACGTCTGCACTGTTATGCAAAAAAGGTGGTTGTGGTGAAAAGTATATTTTATCTTTAAATTCAACTAAATAGTGCGTACGTTGTATATTTGTACAGCTAACATTTGTATTACATTTATTTTACCTGAATAATAAGATCCTTTTGAGGAATTATAGTCTTAAAGTTACCCTTGAATGAAATTTCTAGGTTTCAATATATATTGTTGTGACCTTAGTTTTGCTTATTGTGCCAAAGACTTAACATAAAAGTGGTCTAAAAGATAATTATTATCAATCCAAATATTGTTGTTTATGAATAGCAGTAAAAACGATAAAAATAACGTTGACGTTTGAGTGACAATTTGAAAATGTATTCTTCCCAGAGGAAAGCAAATAATACAACAGTTCAAATGTTTGCGTCCAGTGAAACATATACATGAATCATTATTTATTTTACAATGACCAAAATTCAATAAAACTGACCAACCTGATGGGGCAAGGATACGGGACACGGGTGAAGTGTGCAAACACAAAAGTTGTATGGGGTTTTAGTTGGTTTTAGTTCGTGCCGTGGAGTTCATTCCAAAACTTCATCTATGACATCCGTGCCCCGATCCTTCCATTACTCCCGGTTCTGACCGAAAATTGTGTGTGATTGAGGAAATGGCTCTCTTAACCCTACAGTGGTAGAATGTAAGAAAGTTTCATCAGTGTTTACGTTGGGTATGAGAGGCCCATTCTAACAGTTCTTCTAAGTTGTTTATAGAAATGAATTTCTACTCATTATTACCAAAATATATTTCTTCTAGACGAGAAATGAAACAAATTACAAGTAATCTTCTGACAAAACCATTATACAACGAACCTTCGTTTGAGCTTTTATTGCGTACTGGGGCACCGCTGGTAAACATGTAGTAATAATATAGCTACTACGCGTGCGAATATTTATATTGCCTACTGCTTTCCTCCATTTAGTTGTTTTGTCTTTTCCTAAGACGCGTGAGCTCTAATTAGTATCACCGTTCACTGTTTCATAGTTTGCTTTCTATCTAACTATCAGTATTATGCTCACTGTATAAACATAAACCGCGTTATGAATCTACATGTTCACTCGAAGCACTTATCACTGCCTCTAACATCCAACTTATACGCTCGCTGTAGTTTCATTTTTTACATCCATTTCAATCATATGTATGTAACACATTAGCAATGTATAAAGCTATCACTAACACCCACTATCCTGAAATCTAGTGCTAACAAACTCTCTAATCATTGTAGAAAGAAGTATATGAAAGGCAACGATGGCTCAGTCAGACTCAACAGTTTCCTTACGTCACAATTTCTCTTTCACTCAACAATGACTAACAATGAAATATAGTACTGATTATAATTCTGATGAAACTCGTTATTTTGAAAGGTATACTAAAATTCAAATAAGTCCTGAGTTTCAATTTCAAGATACGTTGAAATAAATTATACACTTGGTTTGGGAGACCCATGTTACCACTGCAGAGTTAATTTAGAATAATGGGTTAATCAGCAGTATTCTAGCTATATATTTTAGGATAGAACCAAGATAATTTGCAGAGTTACTTCAGTGAGATGTTGAGGAAGCACGAGTTTTTTCCCCACTGGCAACAATTCCTGAGATTGCGTTGGTTAGCTAGGGATGACGCCCGCATGAGTTTATCGCGGAGTCAACATTGCCGCTTTCTCTACAACGACTCTGGCCGGAAGGTTTTGGGTTTGAGTCCGGACGGTGGCGAATTTTCGACACTAAATACCTAGGAGGAATTCAGCCGCTGACTAGAGAATTCTAGCGACCGGCTGCTCTGATTGACAGTGTTCCATGTTTTCACCCATCAATACTAGGGAAATGGTGGAGCAGTACCGTAACAACGGGCCACTGATCGCGTGCGATCTTTCCTTCCTCTTTCTTGCCTCGCTGGTGGGAGATATCTCGAGTTGTAAATCTCCCACAAGCCGACGATTCTCACCATCGAGCGTAAAAGGAACACCGCTGCCACCCGTGGTGAAACACTCTCCACTAACGGGACGACGGTCTTGGCAGTTAAAGTCTCCGGAGACATCAAGCAATCAAATAGGGAGAGGTTGCTCAGTAAATCAACTGATTGCACTGCAGTGTCTCTCACCGGGAGGTTCGAGTCCCGACTGCGGCAAGATTTTTTACACTTCTAGCTTGTCAGCTTGGTCGAATTCAGTCTCTGACTGGAATAGAACTCGAGAGGTCGGCTGTTATGATCGATAGTTTTCTGTAGTTTCTTCGATCAACAACAGGCGAAGTCGGAGAAGTACCATAACAAACGGGCCACGGCCTGCGCGCGATCTTTCCTATCTCTTCCTTGTTCTATCCTCACCCCTTACACACACAATAACATGCATTACACTACCACACATGCCGGGAGACTGATCGGAAAATTGCCCCGGCTGGGGCGGTGCCCCGCTGGTGGGATATATCTGGTTAGGGAAAACCCCGCTAGTCGATGGTAGGTCAGCGCCGGATCTACCCAGTTCGATGAAACACATGCCCTTCGACTACGGAACTAATGACCTCAGTAGTTGACGTGCCCGGAATCACTGACAACCAATCAATCAATCAATCGAACGCTCCCCCCACCGGCGCGGCGCGTGGGAGCGCGGTGGGGGCGGGAAGCGCGCGCGCTGGCGCCACCTGCGGCGGGAGGGGGAGGCAGCCTCGGCGGGGCGCCGCCCCGTGGGAATCGCGTTAAAAAAACAGGCGGAAGCCATTCGGCTCACTTTAGGGCGGCCTCCTTACCCGGCCCGACAGGGAAGGCGTTTTTGCGCCCAGCAGCGCTGACAAATTTCCCCCAATCTCGCGGTGCGCGCGGGGCTGTATTATTCAGGGGCATCCGCCCGCCACCCCCACCCCCACCCGTCGCCCCCAATTGGCGAAGCGGCCGCGAAGGCCCCGCCCCGCACATTCGCGTGTGCTCGATGGACGCGTGCGTGGATCGAAGGCACAAGGAAATAAGGAATCCCGTGTTAGCGTGACTGTAGTACGCGTTAGTGCTCGTGGGGATTGGGTTTTGCTCGTCCCTACATGGTTATGTATTGATTAGTCGTGATTCCGGGCATGACACTGCTAAGGTTATTTAGTCCCGTATGTGTAGTGCATGTCCCTCCCAGAAGTGGAGGTGATCTTCACCTGGTGGATGGCCAGACCCGGCGGCGACCTACTGTCAGCTAGTGAGGTTTCTCCTAACCAGGTATCTCCCATAGGCCGGGACAAGCTGTAAGCTCCCGCTCGATCTCCCGGCATGTGTGGTCGTGTACTGCATTTAAGGTAAGTGTGAGTGTTAGGGGTGTGGATAGGACAAGGAAGAGGCAGAAAAGATCGCGCGCGGTCTGTGGCTCGTTTGTTAGGGTAGTGCTCTTGGCATTCACCTGGAGTTCGTCGAAGAAACCACTGAAAACTACCAATCAGAGCAACGAGCCATCAAGAGTTTTCCTCCAATCGACGACAGAACTCGACCGTCCTATCTGGCTAGTGTCGAAAATTCTGCCACCGTCAGGACTCGAATCCCAGAACCTCTCGGAGTTCTTGCCTGGTGCAGTGACATCAGTTGATACCCTGAGCCACCCCTCCGATATGGTTATGTAGGATTGCTATTTAAAAATATTGTTTTTAGTTCACATCAGTCGTTAGAATTAGGGTAAAAGGTGATATAAAATATTTATTTTGAATTTTTGACCGTTATTGAATTTGATGAAAACCAAATATTAATTACAAGAATTTTTAATGTCTCCTTTTCAAATGTATTTTTAATCTTAACACCTACATATTAATGTATTTTTAATACGAGCAAGAAGTAAGCATGTCATATTGGAAAAAGAAGTGAGAATATTCGTGTTTTGCTAATTTTGTGGATGTATAAATGTCGCTCTTCGTTATGATATTTTAATGCTCTCTTTTAGGTATTTCCCTCAAATCTCTGTAAATATTGATGCCTTGGATGTGCTTTACCTTTAAGATCATTAATAATTTCTCAAATAGTCCATAATGTCGTAATGACGTTTCGTGCTGTCTCGCCTGTAATAAATATTTAATTACTGCAAAATACACAGTTCGTTTGCCATGACTTCAAACTTCGCCCATGGCGTAAAAGTAAAGAGCAGGTGACAAGGAATCTACTCGTACTGTAGCGTTCCTCAAAATTACTACGTGCTAGTACATTCCTTGCATTGCAAATCTTGTAACCACTGAAAGTACGAAACTTCGTCCTTGTGAGACACAAACTTGCAAGTTGGAGAGAGTTCTAGTGAGTTTAGTATATCGTGCACGTTCTTCCTGAAACTCGAAATGAACCGGACGAGCACAAAGTGCTGTTTTATGCATCGGCTGGAGTTCGCAACAGGCTCCGTTCGCGGCGCCCTGAGCTCTCCGCCCCCTCCCCCTCCCGTCCCCACCCCTCCCCACCCCTCCACCTTCACTCACGAAGAGGAATGCTCTGTCCCGGAGTTCTTGACTCGTGTGTGGAGTTCTAAGGGATCGCCCACACCTGTTAAACTGTGACACAAGAATGATTGTGTCTTAATTCGTCTTGAATGAACTAGTTTTATTATCAAGAAACTGCGATTTAGGTAAATCATTTACCGGGAGCGGTAGCTCAGTGCATCAACTGACTGGGAGATCCTAGGTTCGAGTCCTGACGGCGGCAGGATTTTCGACACTAGCTTTTCAGCTAGATCGAATTCAGTTGCTGTCTGGAGGGGAATTCAAGCGACCAACTGCTCAGGCCGGTGGTTTTCCGTGGTTTCTCCGATCAACACCAGGGGAATGCCGGAGCAGTACCTTAACAAACGGGCCACGGTCCGCGCACGATCTTTCCTTCCTCTTTTTGTTCTATTCTATCCCCTTACACACACACACTTACACTAACGTGCACTACACTACCACATATTCTGGGAGACCGATCGGGAGCTTAGAGCTTGTCCCAGCTGGGGCGGTGCCCCGCTAGTGAGAGAGTCCTGGTTAGGGGGAAACCCCACTAGACGATGGTAGGTCGGCGCCGGATCTGGCCATCCAGCGGGGAAAGATCACCGCCATCTCCCGAGAAAAACATGCACTACACTTACGGTACTAATGACTTAAGCTGTTGACGCGCCCAGAAACACGAAAAAATCAATCAATCAATGTAAATCATTTATAGTACGTATGAATTGTGCACTTTAGGGTTGAATTAGTTCGTATTTTGCCCGCTAGCGTTGTTTGCGACCCGGTTCCTTTTTATTATCCACGCGTGGGAGAGAGACATTTGGCGAACATACCGTCTTCCCTTCACCGTATCTAGCATTCAGGCCTTCTTGCGGTTTGCTTCGTCGCGCAGCTATAGAAACTCAGACGATGGTAATGGATAGCTTCAGCTCTATGTTTACCCCGACCGGGAATCGAAACCGGGTTTGCACCACGTAAAGCTAGCATGCTGCACAGTAGTGCTGCCAACGCACCACGGATTCCTCAACCTGATACCGGTGGAGCCCCGCGGTGCGTAACTCCGGCGATCTTTCGAGAAATGGTGCTTTTGCATCGGTATGAACGTTGGCAACCATTGGTGACTAGGGCTAGGATAGTTATGTAATAATTTTTCTATTACATTTAAATATATACGTATTGCAATATGTCCACCGGACAAAGTTTCTCCTATTTGAAATGCAATTTTTATATTGCATGGTTTTACATATTTTGGTATTCTTTATAAATGCATAATGTTAAGAGCAAATCGTTAGAATGATACATATTTTGCTATTTTCACAGTAAAATGTCTAAAAAATGCAATTATTAATTATTTTATTGATGTAGTTGTTACTTTTCACTAGTAATAACATGAATAATAATAATAATAATAATAATAATAATAATAATAATAATAATAGTAATAATAGTAATAATAATATTTATATTGTTGTTTTTCCCTGTTGATTCATTATTTATTATGTTGAGCTAGAAGGAGTACTGGGTAGGGACTATATGGATCAATCTTCATTAGAAACCAGGAATTAATGTATCTTGTTGTTCATTGATTTTTGTGCCTCAACGTTTCTTGCATCATGTGTGCATTTTTTACCGGTTTTGGTAGACTATATGTTTCTTAGATCTTCAGTAATACATAAAAAGGTTGAAAAGAACAAATTATGATATTTTCTTCATTTTTATGAGGTTTTGTATAGTATACATTTTTTTGCGTTGTTAATGCATATATAGCTGTTTGAAATCTCATAATTACATATTTTACGTTTTTTAATGCATAACTATCCGAGCCCTTTTTATGAAATTTTTGAAATTCAAAAAGGAAATGAACATTCAATGCTGGAAGTCATAATTCACTAACCTTCAGGATTCATTATCATCTTCTTGATCAACGTCATTTATTTATTCAGTTTGATTTACAACTACAGATGCATCTTCACCACCACCAACACTATCTTCATCAATTATTACACACCTTTACAAACACTTTCATTAAACATTTTACCCACTCTCATATATACTTCTCCCTTTATTCCCTCAACATTACTTCTTTATTTTCACAGCTCCTCGTTCACATCATCATTTCTTAAACAAATTTTACATTTATCCGACTCCCTTTGCTTATCTCAAACACGTCGCTTCACTATTCCCTATTACTTTATTAAATCATCATTAAACGTAACTATTTTCTCCTCCTTAGTATATTATTTCTTCATTATCCTCCTGCTGTCTCTATTTTCTCTATCCCCTTCATTTCGTGGACTCTACTTCCATCTCTAGTAGTAATCTCTCTGTACCGTCGCCATTCCCATATCTCCACACAATATTAACAAATCCTACGTCAACTATTTTCCTCTTTAATCCTGAAAAAAGTATTTCTCATCTTGTTCACAACCTGTGTTTCTAACCGTAAAGTATTTTTGAAGAAATATTTCTTAGTTGTCGCGTGGCAATCACTTCAGATGACGCAAATTTGACATAGTTGCTTTGATAGTTTGATGTTTTCCAAAATCATGAAATCTTTTCAACCATCAAAATGCTTTTGGAAATAACATAGTGCAAATATGTAAATAAAAATAGTATATACCTTTTTTGGTCGTGAATTAGCCGTCTAGGGCCACGCGGACATACACCTGCACTTATCAAAGCTCAGTTATACTTATCCCGTGGAAGTGTATGTAGCTTCCTTTTTGGAGGGGGGGGGGATTAGCATCATGCTGAATTCGACTTCTATCCCCCAGGGTTGCTAGTCCTGGGGCGTGGAATATGGAATGATGATGATGATAATGACGGATGAATGGACGACACAAACATACAAACACAATTACACCCATGACCGAGGTGGGTCCCGAATCCGCGATTCTTCCATCCCAGATCGCTACTACACTACTGCCTTAGCGATCTCGGCTGTTCGGACTGGCTAGAATACACTTCATTATTCTTGTTTTTACTTCACATAATACTGTTGGGAAATTATTCTTTCATTGAGCGATTAATTTCTGAAGTCTCTGTAAATGCATATTTATTACTATCATTATTATTATTGTCAGTTTTCTTCGCAGTCTTAGATAAATTGCAAATACACATGAGGTATAAAATTATAATTACTTTCATTTCTATTACTTTTAAGAAGGAAGAATCAATTGATAGAATTAACGCTGAAGAAGCGACAGAATTAGGAGAGAATATTGAGAGAATTCAAGCTGAGATTCTCAGAGTAATCATTAATTCTCCTTCACCACATTTTCGAACGACTCTCTCTTCTGAATGTTTGCAGATCTTGGATCACTTGCCTTAAAAACCACCCTACATTCTCTATATTGAATCCATTCGAAACAATGGATGGCGCGTTTAAAATTTCATTGCATGTTCGATGAAAGCCGGTAATGTACGTGGCGCGCTGGCAAACACGGCGCGCCATAACTTATTCAACGCGCAGAGTAATATTGATACGCGACGAGCGACGGGAGAACCCGCCCGCCCACGCATGCACGCACGCACGAGAACGCACGTGTGTGCTGTGTATACGTTCTCCGCGCCACGTGTTCGGGCCACTGGAAATCCCCACAATCAGATTTCATTTCATGATGAACAAATCTGCACCTCCTCGGAAATATTTCACTTGAAATAATATATGTGAAAGGATACGACTTTCACCGCGAGCGGTAGCTCAGTGCATCAACTGATGTCACTGCTGCGCCTCTGACCGGGAGGTCCTAGGTTGGAGTCCCGACGGCGGCAGGATTTTCGACACTAGCTTTTCAGCTAGGTCGAATTCAGTCGCTGTCTGGAGGAGAATTCTAGCGGTCGGCTGCTCTGATCGGTAGTTTTCCGTGGTTTCTTCGATCAGCACCAGGTGAATGCCGGAGCAGTATCCTAAAAAACGGGCCACGGATCTCGCGAGATCTTTTCTTCCTATTCCTTGTGCTATCTTCACCCCTTACAAATACACTAACGTGTACTACACGACCACACATGCCGAGAGACCGGTCGGGAGCTTAGAGCTTGTCCCGGCTGGGGCGGCGCTCCGCTGGTGGAAAAGTCCTGGTTAGGGGGAACCCCACTAGCCGACGGAAGTCCGGCGCCGGATCTCGCCATCCAGCGGGTAAAGATCACCGCCATCTCCCGAGAAAAAAATGCACTACACTTACGGGAATAATGTCCAAAGCAGTTGACGCTGCCGGAAACACGAAAAAATAAATCAATCGATACGGTTTTCACCAAGAACGGAAAAGAGTAGTTTCTTATTATTCAAATTTTTGAATTGAGCATTTTAATATAGAATAAATGTTTTATTTTTAAAAATGGGAATTGTTTTGTTCTCTAAATAAATTATGTGTTAACTAATATATTTATTTGTACGGTATTTTAAGTTTCAAAATAGTTATTTATGATGCGAGTGGTAAAAGTGATTTTATTTTGCGAGTAGAAGAGTAGGAAAAGTTGCGACACGAGGCCGATAGTTCGAGTGGTACTCTACGAGCAAAATACTTTTATGAGCACTTTTACTGCGTGTGTCATACACAACATTTAAACTGTCTTACTGACTGATTGAATTTTTATTGGAGAATTAAAGTCATATAAGGATGCATAAAGATCGGTGTTAGCTGACTAGGTCAGATAAAATTATTTTGTCTTTGTTGCATTCACAGATTTGAACACTTGAACGTCACCTCTTTTTTAGCGACTGCCTAAGCAGTGTAGAGAAACTATTGTAATGCTACGGGAGAAAACGGCTAATTTTTTACAGAAAATATCTTATTGCGGGACCCTCGTAACAAAAAATTGGATAAATCTTTTTTAATTTATTTATTTTAGGTCGTATCAACTGCAAGGTCATTAGCGACCACCCAATTACAATATGGATAAATCTTGTTCTTATAAAAAGTAAAATAGTTCGTCTAACAGGTTGTGTAATCAGGATCAATGTTTTGTTGGTCCTTCATACCGAAAAATTGATTTACGGCAAAACGTCTATCTGCCCGTCTACGCCAATGTTTAAACACTTAAATTTTCTCCAAAATTGATATGTCCCAATCGATTTTGCTGATATCGCGGTCCCTTGAATTTGAAATTGATATTTTAATTTTGGGTATACTTTATATATGAAACACCTGTGACATTCCTAAAACTAAAATATCGAAGTAGATATTTTTTCCTTAATGAAATCTGTTCTTTAATGCCAGACTTTGAAATAAGCCATGTTTAATTTTTCGAAAATTTGAGTGGTTGTAGCACTGTCAGTTTGTAAAATGGCAGTGGCTATTTCAAATTATATAATGCTTTTTATTGCTGCCGGTCGTGATGATCGTATAAAGTAAGTAAAAGTCTTACGAAAGGAAATAGATTTAAGGAAGGTTATATATTTAACGTGCAAATAACAAATATGTTTCTTTTACTTTAAAGAGTTTTTATTGCTGATTTTATTATTCAAAAATTGTTAGCTCACTTTGATGTAATCAAGGCAAGCTTGTGTGTAATATTTTTTCATGTTCATTTTGATATTTATGTTAAATTTATTCATGTTTCATTTGTAAAAGTAAGAAGTGACAGTTGTTCCTGCCTATCAAAATAAACGCATCACAGGCGCTTCGTTTGAATTAGTTCAAATCAACTTTTTCCAAGTTATAACCGAGTATTTAGAATGGCAGAATTTACAATATTTCAATATTACCTAACTCTTCGCAATAACACGAGAAAGTATGTATTGGTACCTTTAGTTACACAGAAACGGTCAGTAATGTAGTAATCAAGAAAATTTACACCTTTAGGTGTGAAATTATTCATGAAATATATTTAACTTTACATTGCGTGCAACATTTCTTATAGTATTTGTTGTAATTATATGACAGTCGTACAATGTTTTTAATTAAAGGATCATTAATCGCAGACCACTAGATATAACATACGAACAAAAAAAATTAATTGCAATATTTAGTAGTTTTTCATAATTGATTTGAATAATTAACTTAAAAACATTAAGAGAAATGTAATTTTTGTAAAAGTTCTCTTACAAGTACTTTTCTATAACTTTGTTACACCTTCCTTTCTCGGAACTCATCTCAAGATGTTTTCACTTCATCGTCCCTCCTCGATACTGACATAGCTCGATTCTTATTTTTTTCTTTAAAAAATATGCCATGTGTGATGAATATGAATATAAATGCAAGTCAGAAAGTTAATTACACCGCTATTCTTGCAATTAATGACTGCTAAACTTTTTAGCCGATATATATCCTTCTTGTAGGTAATTTTGCTTGGATGCGTACACCTATTAGTTATTCACCATGTGCGCATGACTGTAGGGAAGGGATGTGCACTTTTAATCACTTCGATTAGTTGTTTTTTTGTTACAATACCCATACATTAACTTAAGAATGATATAGTAGTAAATCTATTTCTAGTATGTCAGAGAGACTGCTGAGTACTACTGTTATGTTTTATTAAAATTATATTAAACTGCAGTCGTTGGTTCTAATTTTTGAATTTCGTAACTTAATCTTTCACTCCCATTCCATTGCACAATGTAAAAGATATTTCTTCTGACATTTTCATTCTCTAATATTCTCGTATTCTTCTAATATTCTGATGAACAAATTATTCAGTTTTTGATGATTAATTAAATATCTTAATATGCGATTAATTTGTTTGCCAAGATGTCAGTACAATGTATTATGCGAAAAAAATATTTTACCGAGAGTAAACTAGTTCTCACTGTCTATCATTAATCTAAAAATATAAGAGAGGAGTACTTATATATAAAGTATTACCACATATATAAAGTATTACCAAAGGATAACTTTGAGCTCTGATCCACCTGGTGATCCTACTGAAAATAATCGAAAACTGCGTTAATAGGTAGTTAATGAATTAATATATAAGTTTCATTTCCACCAACAGCTACCAGAACTAAATCTTGAACGTTCTCGTGTAATAAGTCTGAAATGAAATGCTGTATTTTTTATTTATTAACTAGTTTATTTATTATCCAATTACCATTTTAATGTCATAATGATGTGATATTACGAGAGAGAGAGAGAAGAATTCAGGACCCATAATGTATTTGTACGCTCTCTAACAATTTTCATGCGGGTAGAAAGAAGAAGAAGAAGAAGAAGAAGAAGAAGAAGAAGAAGAAAGATTCTGTCAAGAACTGACACATGTATTTAATATGGTGGAGAAAAAGAGAACAAAATGAACAGTCAACAATTTGTTGTGCACAGGACCAGCTGCGAGCGGCCTCTTAATGCACTTGACATGTGAGAGTTACGACAACATGAACTAGAGGGACCGACTGAGATTCGGTCGGAGCAAACATGGCCGCTGTCTCTGCAGCCAATCTGAAGCTCTCCTCGCGGCCCTAGGGTTCAACTTCCGACGGTGGCGGATTTTTGATACTAGGTAGATAGCTATACTTGGGTTTTTCTAAAGAGGCATCTGGGGGCAATTTCTCCAAGATGGAAGCACGGTTTTGCATCTTTCTCAGCCGTGCCGCGACAGTCGCTTGATCTGCAGCACTGCTTGATACGGTCGTCATCATGTGACATCTTGCGGCAGGACCCAGATAGACGTAAAAAGTCGTACCATATTCCATCTTGGAGATATCATTCTCAGATGCCACGTTAGAAAAACTCAAGTATATGTTGAGTTGAGCCTCTCTCTGGAAAGGAATTCTAGCGGTCGGTTGCTCAGTTTGGTAGTTTTCCACTGACAGATTATTCGGAAGTTTTGGGGTGCGTCAATTGCTATGGTAATTAGTTCCAGAAACAAAGTGCATTTTTTATAACGGGAGATGGCTAAGTTTTTCCCTTCTGGGTGGTAAGAACTAAGTCGGCGTACACAGCAGTTTGCGACGTTTTTCCCATACAGGTATCTCCCACTAGTGGGGCAGTGCCCCAGTCGGGACAACTGTAAGCTCCTGACTAGTCTCCCGAGATGTGTGGAAGTGTAGTGCATGTAAATGCGTGTTTAAGTAAAGGGTGAGATTAGGACAAACAAGACGAAGAATAGATTGCACGCGTGACCCGTTCGTTAGAGTACTGCTCCGGCACCAAGACTGATGGCATTACCATTCATCTGGTGATGATCGGAGAAACTACGGAAAACTTCTGAACAGAGCAGTAGCCTGCTACAAAGCTCCTTCCGACAGTGGCTGAATTCAACCTATACATCTGGAGTCGAAATTTCTTCCACTATCGGGAGTCGAACCCTGGGATCTTCTGCTCAGAAGCACAGCAGTGACAACAGTTGATGTTCTGAACCACCTCAGCCAGTAGTGGTTTTTCGTGGTTTCTACGATCAACACCAGGCGAATGGAGGAGAAGTATCCTAAGAAACGGTCCCTCGACCGCTTGAGATCTTTCCTTCATCTTCCCATTTTCTCCCCTTTCTCATACAATTGCCTCCACTATCCTACCACACATTTATCTGCAGGTGGAAGAGACCTTGAGCCTTAGGGTAATAGATTCACTACACTAATGGAACTCATGTATTGATGTGCCCGCACACATAAAAAAAACTAGCCAATGGAATGGAGGGTTGAAGGTGAGAGCCAGCGCGAGGAAAATGATCGGGGCAGTAGGCAAAACACTCACAGGAGCCTTGGGGCCGGCACAGCCGCGGCCTGTGGCCAGTGCTTGTGTTGGCTTAACGTCGCTGCTTACACGATGATGCTATCTGTCTGGTAATTTTCACCGCGTTGTTTGCGGCTTGGTGCGGTGCGGTGCGGTGCGGCGAGCACTGGCGAAGCGGGGGTGGCAGGGGTTGGGCGGGCGTGAGGGGAGCCTGGGGGGGGGGGGCGAGTCCGCGGTGCGCGATAGTCACGCACGTGGGCACACGCGACCGCCCCCCCCCCCACCTCCGCTGGCCGCCGCCCAGCGCAAAGGTTTCAGTGAACAGGTCCGCAAGCTGTTCTCCGGTACTCGTTACCGCTTCTTTATTTACTCGGAAAACAATCCCCGGGGCATGTCGTTATGCTCACAATCCGATGTTCAATCTTCTGAAGTGCGCTTTAAGGAAGAAGGAAAAAAGAGGAGAGTTCCCTTTTTCATTTCATGTAATGAAATAACTTGTCAACGTACCTATTATAATTTGTGGATCTGGGGAGAACAAAGTCCGTTCATTTATACGAAAATGAGAAACAGAAATGCAATTATCAGTATCAACTATGTTTGGTGCAACGGGGTATTTTTTGTGCGTTGAAGTAGTAGTCAAAATATATTATTTCAATCGTTTTTACGAGTACTTCAGTATTTTAGAAAATTGTGACAAACTGCGTGATCGTGTAATGCTTTTCACGACATTTTGACTTTCAGGAGTTTTGAGAAATTATTGCAAAAAGAGTTTTATACAATTCATATGTAATAATAATAATTACTTATTATTATTATTATTATTATTATTATTATTATTATTATTATTATTATTATTATTATTATTATTATTTTAATTCGTGATGTAGTTATGGGATGATCTTACGCGAGACTCTTCTCTTTAGGAACCCGACGTTTAAGAAGCAAACATTATTGTTGATGATGCTCCATGCGCTTCTAATGAATTGGAGAGAAGAGGCAAATCGATACACCACAGCTTATGAGGGCTCTTAACGGGCTTAAACGGGATAATTTAGGCTTAGAGTGCACCAGGGAGACCTTCATAAAATGTATGCTTACTGAAATGTGTCTCTGTGTATAGTACGAGTTTCGTAGAATCTGTAGATTAACATGGCTGTTAAGTGCTAGGAATAGAAGGTTATTAATTATTTTTCTTTTTATCTTGTCTCTCGCAAAATGTTAAGTGAATTACTACGGAATATGGAATAAATAATGTCAACTCTTAATAGAAATGGCTTGCCAGTAGAAATATTTATGGCCTTATCTTAGAAACTCGTCATTTTCGTTACGAAAAACAGCGCATAAAAATTATAAAATTACAAAGAAACCGCTCGTGAAAAGCAGTCCCCGTCTAGTGGTTGAGATTTCTGATTGTGCCGAGTTTCTGTTCCTCTTTGACGTGGTCATTCGATGGTCAGAGACGAGAGCAGAGGTGGTGGAAGCGGTATCTGCCCTACTCGTCGACCGTTAAAGAGCGACCGAGACACGACACTGCGTGTGGGCAGTAGAGCAATAATAATAATAATAATAATAATAATAATAATAATAATAATAATAATAATAATAATAATAATAATAATAATATAATAGTAATAATAATATAGTAATAATAATAATAATATAATAGTAATAATATTATAGTAATAATAATAATAATAATAATAATAATAATAATAATAATAATAATAATAATAATAATAATAATTCTTAATTGCACAATTTCCTCTACAAATTCACAAACATTTACAAGTATATTAGAAAGGACAAATATTACAATATACGGTAACAATTCGATGAATTAAAATAAATAAAATAATTAAGAGATTTCAATTTAGTACGTAAAATACACAAATGTGGCGTGAGAAAGTGGCAACGGCGAGACTCAATATAATCACTGATTTTCAGACTGATCGACAAAAGCTACAATAATTACTTCAATACAATAAATAATACAATGAAAAATAATAAATCAATACTATAATTGTAAACTGTAAACATTAAAAATATAGTAACATATAGAAAAAGCTCCGCTCTAAACATACTGTCACTGTCCAGAAAACATGGGGCAGCCTAAAGCGACCAAGGCATTGTAAACGTCCAGAAATTTGTTTCGGCTGCATTAGAAATTTATAACATTGTTTTTGTACACGAAATGTAATGTATTTTTTGTGCCATGGTGCTCTGATGAAAATTTAGAAAGGGACAGACCATAAATTGCGTAACATAAATTTGGAGTATTTGGCGCGCGAACTCTCGTAATTATTACGTAACGCTTGCGATAACACCCGTCCTTTTTACAAGAAGTAAAAGGAGAGGAAGTAAAAATAAATTAAATCTCAGTAAAAACACTTTAAATTAATTTTATTTGTGTTACGTATTAAAATTTACGAAAAAGTCAGAATTAATTGGTGATGCTGACGGCTCTAACAATAAGACTGGGGACAATTTTTGAGAGAAGGAAGGATGCTTATATGATACAATTTCTGACGAGCCGTGCTCAAGCTGTCCTGGTCAACGAATGGACGACAGTCAACTGCCAATTTAATTGGATTCTGGAATATACTATAGATATGTTTTGAATATTTTCTTCGCTATCTAACCTATTCAATCAATATATTATTATATTGATTGAATAGGTATATATACCTATAAATTATATATATATATATATATATATATATATATATATATATATATATATATATAATTTATTCATATTAAAAAATAATCAGTTAGTATTTTAATCTTTCGATATAATTATAAGAAAAATTAATTATTTCACCAAAAGTCGAAAAACAATATCCGCGTTGCATTATACCAAACTAACAGCCCCTACTCCTATGTAACACAGCATAACACTACCTCAAACACCCTTCCCATCTTTAGCGTTACGTAAATTATAGATGACTCCAAAGTCGATGTTTTTGAACCGGCTTTCATTGTAGCCGTATCCCTCTGTAGTGACGTCAGCGGTGTGCACGGATTCCTCTCGCAAAGCCTTCTGCCACGTGCGTTTGCTCCGTCGTATAGGGCATTGCCTGGCATGAGCGCACATTGCGTTGCTTGTTTTCGCGACTATCGGCCATCGCTTTAGCATGACTTGGGACCTAATCTCCGGCTGTCGCCACCGCTGGCGCTGCGGTCACGGCGGAAGCATCAAGTCCAAGTACGATTCCTATCTGCTGTGGACTCACAAACCCACTCTACGAAATTGGACGTGATCTGAGTAATACGCCTGTGATACAGCATCGAAATACAATCGTAGAGTTTGAAGATTGAAACATCAATCTAATAGTAACACCGTAGTTATTGATTAACGTGTTGCTCAGGCTGTTGTATTTCTTTCCGGGATCTACTCTCTAGCAATTCTATGAATAATGATGTTTGGATGAAGGTCACAAAATTCTATTAGTATCTCGCTGTCAGAAATAATGTTTTATTGTTAAATTTCGCGTGTGATGATGGAAAGTCAGAAGAAACAAACGTCTACTTTAATGAGTTTGATGAATATAATATGATTCAATAATTTTACTTACACATTTTTTTAAAATAATTTTATGGTTTCAATGTCAAACACAACTTTGTCAGTTTCTAACGTTTGTAACGTATTTAAAATAAGAATAAAATATTATAAACATATTATTTGGGAATATACAACAATTAAATAAAATATAAACATTGATGTAAAATCAGTTTTTTTAAATTATACATAGGTTCAAAATGCACAGAACCATTAAATATTCAGAGAGATAACACTTTGTCAATTTATTTGTAATTGTAATTATTGAAAAGATATCATCGTTAAAAACGTTTCTGTCAATTGATTGAAACACAAATTAATTTCCCACAAATAGAGATATGAGAGTTAAACCAACCGAGTTGAACGAAGAACGATTGGATCTATTGATAGTTTTCAAAACGAATGATTGAAAAACCACAGTATTGCGTTTGAATACCAAACAAGGCAAAAACAGTATCATCAGAATATAAATATGAAAATAAACTATTCTTTTAACTTTTTGTACTAAGAAATATTTCTAATGTTAAAAGTGAATACAAAATATTTTAGCAAATTGAGGAAACGAACATTTGAATTTTCAAATGCAAATTATACCTCATTAAATTCCGTCTATACTCAATTATGTAACACGTTTATTTGCAAATATACATTCGTAAAAATATTTTGAAGCGATGATTGTAACAAACTGAGTAAAGAGAGAGTATTTGTAAACTGTTAAAGTATGAAATACATTTTGTTGTAAGGAACGTAGTATGTTATCCAAGAAAGCTTTTACAAGAACGATGTTTATCAGAAACGTTTTTCTATTTTCAATCAAATGCCCAGGTAATATACAAAATAATCTGTCATTTTCGGTATTTGTAGTAAAATGTAAATATGAAATTTCCTTGTCGCTTTTTATTGCACAAGGAGAAGTGTGGACTAGTTTGAGCATTTTCTACTTAATAAGTCTTTCTTCAGACTTCATGCTACTAATACTTGAAGTGCGTTTGTCTTGTAGTATATGAGTTCATTTGCATTCTATATTCAATTTGGATTATTTATAAAGGTATTCTTGATTGCATCCTTTAAATGAAAATTGAATAAAAGTAAAGTTTATTGAGCAATACCACCAAATAGGTTTTGGGCTAGCTTCGAAAATATAATAAAATTTTATTTCCTTCGTCGACAAAGTTGTGATTCCTCTTTTCTATACAATACTGCATTTATACTTCTGCCTAACAATTTAAGGGTCTTGATTTTACGAATCCCTTGAGAATGGATTAATAACTATTATTAATGTAGCAATTAATTAAATGAGTAAGCTTTAAAACAACGGAAACACGATCCGGGCATCCATGTACAATCAGCTATCGGTCACCAGCCAAGTGGGGCAGCCATAAGTGGTATCTGCGAATCAGCAGCCGTCAACAACAGCAAAAATAATAGCGCTGAAGGACTTTCCGCCCAAACATTGCAGAATCCGCGTTGATCCTTCAAGTTGAAGCGCAGGGGTGCTCTCCATCCTCTTCAGCAACCCGCCAAACCTCCCTTCTCCCTTCTCCCCTCCGCGCGCGCACCCACCCATCACTTCCTCCTCCCCCTCCCTTCCCCCTTGCACCCTCCCGTGCCCTCCTGTCCCCCTTTCCTCATCCTATTCAGCGTCCACCCACCCCTCCCTTCCCCTTTCCCCATCGTATTCAGTGACCATCCACCCCTCCATTCCCCCTTCCACCCTCCCGTGCCCTCCCTTTCCACTTTCCCGCGAACACCCACCCCTACCCTCCCCCTTCCACCCACTGACAACAACCCCTCCCTTCTCCCTTCCGTGCGTTCACCCATCCTCCCTTCCCCTTTCCACCATCCTATTCAGCGCCTATCCACCCTCCCGCGCAGGCACCTACCCATCCTTTCCTCCTTCCCCACAACCTCCCACCCACCCACCTCCCTTCCTCTTTCCCCCATCCTCTTCAGCGCCCACCCATTCGTCCCTTCCCATTTTCGCCCCTTCCGCGCGCCCACCCCTCCACGCCTCCCTTCCTCCTTCCCTCCATCCTCTTCGGCGCCCTTCCACTCCTCCCCTCCTCTCCCTTTCTCTTTTCCCCGCACCGCTTTACACCATCGCTTCAACCCGCTACGTAACGGGTGGTGATGTTTTTACGGCGGGTTTCCTAGAGAGAAAAATTATTCAGAATTTAATTGTTTTAGGATTTAAAAAATTTGGCACTGAACGAGTATGCTGTTTTTAACAGAATATAATGGTCGTCTTTAATCCTCGAAATACATTTCTATTGTTTGTGGTAGGTGAAACTTCCTTAAATTAATAGACCTTTGTCAAAATTTGTCACTTGCAGAGGATTTATTGAACAAGAGAATAATGCACACTTCTTGTGTAAATATAAATTATAACTTCAAATTTTCGTTAAAATATTAATTTTACTGCGTGTTTCGGTTTCAAAAACTACTTTAACCAAGGCTATTTGATTGATTCCAAATATTATTAACAAATGAAATGACATGATTTGATGTATTTTTTTGAGTTTTAGAACAGAATTGAAATGAATTTTTGCATGTGCGTCTGCATGTAATGTGAAGTTAGACTGTATTACAGTACTTTCAAAGTATCACTGAAGTTTGCTTTACTTTTATCATGGAAAGCTCTGGTGCATTCCATAAATGTGGATCTACCTTGTAAATAACTATTTCTGAAAGCAGCGTGAAGACTTTAACAGATAGAATGAGTCGGAGAATAATAATACAAATATTGATATTAGTAAACACATCATCAGAAACATAAGCAAAGGAAATGTCTGGAGAGGCGAAAATGTCGAGAGTTAGGAACGGTCGACTCAGTTATGTAAACAGTAAAAGTATAGGCAACAAGAAGAAAATGTGAAATGTAGCCAGAGTAACTTCGCGAAAGTAAATATACAAAGTTGCTGAGAATCAATGTTTACGAGCAGTTAAGGAACATACAAACCCCGACAGCTTATGATACCCTGCTTTGCCTGCAGTGACAAGATCTACCGAAACATGACAAGCGCTAAATCCATGCGACATGTATTTCCAATTGAATGGTTGTTTCAAAGATGATTATTTTTTGGCGTGTACGAAACGGTTGGTATTTATTGTAGGTATTTAACCAAATTTAGCATAAATTCCTACTTATGTGTAACACTAAATGTAATGAAAAAGCAAGAAAGACACTGATCTTTATGGAATGAAAGTATCTTTGAGTCTTTCGCTTTTACTTGTAAGAGGATATGAAGGGAGGTGATAACTTTAATTCCGATGTTAACTAAGCTTGTGAATAATCTCTTTCTCTCTCTATGTAAATAGGTTTTTGATTGAATGACCAAGTTCACGATATCTATTGTGTTACCCTATTACAGTTTTGCAGTGAGCTCTTGTAAACGATGCACTTATTGATTTGCAGCGAAAAAATAAACCTTGCTTTAATTTTATTGTTTCTACAAAAGCTACAGATTCCATATTTGACAATAGGGAATATTTACAACCTTTTCAAAAATAGAATGTTTCCGCGTGTCATTAAAAAAATTTTGTTATCTATTAAAAGTTAATTTTTCTATTGTTCTTACTGAACCATTTCGTATTAATAAAAATGACCGTTTAATTTTCCAGTTAACCCTCTTTCATGTCACGCCGAGAGAAGTAAACGAACCGCATTGTTTCAACCGATTCCTGCAACATCCCGCTGCCGTGTTGGGGAGACCCCTAGGAAGCCAAGCAGGCTGGAGCACAGTGTGCGGCAACTACTAGAGGCTTTAAGACGTCAGCACCAACGCTGGGGCCAGACCAAGCCAGTCCCCCCACCCCGCCACTCCGACCCTTCTCTTGTCCCCGAGCGCCGCTAATGAAACCGTAATGAGCGCTGCATAAATGATAGGGCCCCCCGATCTTCCAGAAGCGCTCTTCATTATGCAGCACCGGCCACATTCTTGGCTCGTGTTTGACTAGCCTTGACGCAACGGGGGTGGGGGCGGGGCGGGGGCGATGGAGGCAGAGAAGCCGTGGATCCGATGATATTGACTTTTCATTTTTGGTTTATTTAAAGCGGCCGCAATTCTTCGCCGTTGAAGCGCCGCGCAGCTCCGAGACAAGCGGCTCGCCCGCGCTATTGAGGCTGCGTCTGCGCGGGCCGTCCCCTGGGGTCGAACTCAGGGCGGGGCGAGGGCTTACGGCGGATCGGGGATACGGCGTTACGGAAAGGTTGCCACGGAGGGAGAGCTTCTATGCTAGTCAACCGAGAAAATGTGCATTCCTAACGACGATACTAATTATTTTGTAATTTACAGGGGGGACGCTTTCAGAAAATGTATTTGGCTACATTGATTGTTTCGATACATTTTATTTTATTACTTATTGATCTCAGCAAATAGTGGTTTATTAAATTTTCTAAATTCTTTACAGATCATAACAATGTAATTGCAAAGTTCAAATTTATGGAAAATTGAATTTGTAAATTAAATATTTGCACACTAAAATGGTGTCAATTAAGTTTAACAATGTTTGTTAAATAGATTCTTGAAAACGTTTTAACAATAATGATTCATTGTTTAAATTTCTCAATATCGAAATGCGTATAAATGTTAAAAATTATTGTAGAAGTGTTATGTCGTTTCCGATTCTGAAACACATTTCTACGGATGTAAAGGAATGCAATGTTGAAGTACATAGTTTTTTGTAGTTAAAACTAATAATTTTTCAAAAGGCCTAATCAATTTTAATACATATATTAAAATTTCATAATGTTGTCTATATAATTGTGTCTTTTACTTGATACTTCGTAATTCGGAGCTTGTAACATGCAAAATTAAAAAAAAAACATATCAGGAATACTTCATTTCTTCACTGAATTGAAAATAACTATTCTACGAGAGACATGTAAGAACTTTAAAATGGTAAAATCATCAGTGAAATCCTACAACTCTCGAGGGTTAATATTTGTTTGAATCGTATGAGAAATTTAAAGTGATGACCAAACATTTAATAAATTGTATTAACAATTTATTTCGAATTTCTTAATGTAATATGTACATTTTTTCAGATCGAACAAATATAGTGTAAATATCGTATACAAAATTTAAAAGAACATTTTTACGTATTATTTTTATTTCCATATGACAACTCAATTTCTCCAAGACTGTATAATGTCCTACAACGTAGAATAAATGCATGTGTATTTCCTTCAACTCCCAAACGCATTATCATCGGCTTCTAAAATACGACGATGCCATTCTCGTCCATGCATTCCGTCAATGGCAGTTCTTGTTGCGTGTCGTTCAACAGCTGTTTCAACGACAGTCACGCAATGACGGCAAGTGACATCCATTAATGGCATTCGCATTGCCCCAACAAAACTACTTTTCTTCAAGTCCCTCAACTAATCCGGTCTCCGAGCGTCACTAACGACCTCGTCAAAACGTTGTCAGCCACATCACCGTTCCCAGCCCGTCGCCACCAGTTGGCCTCCCATCTTTCGCACCGCCCCAGGTCAACACCTCGCTGACCTTTAAACCCGCCCTTCCACAACTCCGCCGTCCAGCCTCCCAACCGCCGACCATCCGATAGCCCGTCACTCGCCAACCCATTGTTTCGCCATTTCGCCGCCTCTGCTCGCCCCAGTAGCACGCCCTCTCAACCGTCTCGTCTACCTGCCGCCCCGCCCCTTAACCTTGTACACGCCCGGCTTCCACATGCCTCGTGTTATCACGTACAACTGATCTACCCAGCTTTCCCTCTCTGCATGTATTTAATCCAAATAATTTAAAGTCAATCATTTAATCGAATACATACCGAATCGCCATCGTACGCATCTGCCCCGCCATTCTTCCATTGTTTCCGCTCTCATCGTCATCTCCTCCTTCATCCCCCGCTCTCTCAACCTATGATTGCACCGTCTCAACAGCCCAGTGCCTCCCTCCTCGTCGCCATCGCCGCCCTGCTGCTCCCCGTCGCCGAGCTCGGCCGCCCTCGAGCCGCACTGAGCCGCTGAGCTGCTGAGCCCGCGTGACGCTACGCACACGGCTTACGCGCCCGGCGCCCCCGCCTCCACCATCGCCACCCCCTCCGCCTCCGCTCTCCTCCGCTCACGCCGCGCCCACCGCCCACCCTCGCCGCCCCCCCCCCGCCGCCCCCCCCGCCGCCGCCCACCGCCCCCGCCGCGCCCACCCTCGCCGCCCCTGCCGCTGTCCTCACCCCTGCCGCCGCCCCCGCCGCTGCCCCCCCGCCGCCGCCCCCGCCGCCGCCCCCGCCCCCGCCGCCTCCACCGCCGCCGACCCTGTCGCCGCCCCAGTCGCCCTCCCTCCACCGCCCGATCTCCGCCGCCCGCTCTTCCGCCGCCCGGCATTCAACGACCCCCGCCGCCCTCTCTGCTCCTGCCGCCGCCCTCACCGCCCCTGACGCCACCCCCACTACCGCCCCCCCCGTCCCTACCGCCGCCTCCCCTGCTGTCCCCACCGCCACCCTCTCTGCCCCCGCCGTTGTCCCCGCCGCCGTCCCCGCTGTTCCCGCCGCCGTGCCCGCTGTCCCCGCCGCCGCTTCATTCAATTACGGCGTGGGCATCGACCGGGAGGCGCGCGCGGTGTCGCCCCGGGTGCAGGCCGCCGCGACAGGTGGACGCGCCGCCGTCAAAGGGCCTCGGACTCTGGGGAGGGGCGTCGCACCGCTCACCCGCAGCCTGCTCTTCTTAGGCATTCAGTTATTCAAGATATTGGCATATGGTGCTTTTAATTACTCAAAACAGTTAATCGTATATTGTTATAGACATTAACATGCCATATGAAATTGTGAAAGAAATTAGCTAATACGTTTTTCCTCAAATGCATAACTTGTCACTGGTAGAAAAGCTTATTCTTATTTTTTAAAAAATTATCAATGATTGTTTTTTCATGATTTCATGAAACGAAGCAGGAGTTTTTTTATGGTAACTACCAATAATATATTTGCATAGATTTATCTTTAATTTTCGCTCTAATATAATTATTAAGCATCTTCGTTTGCATAAAATTGGCGTGTGATAAAATTAATAATTTTTGGTGTAAAAATGTACCACAATCGGAGTCGACGAGCTTTAAGAGAACGCGATAGCGCTCGAGCGATCTGCTGATGAAGGATCGCCGGTTCAAGTTTAGCCAGATGCTGCTTTTAGGTCGGACATTTTTCTGATAAGTTTCAACATAGTTTGTAGCTCCACCGGAATCTAATTCGTACTCCGACTGCTCTGATCAGCGGTTTCATTAATGAGTTCCAGACGAATGACGGAGCAGCACTCCAGAATACAGGCCATGGATCTCGCGTTATTCTTCCTTCTCCACCCTGTTCTCATTCCCCATCCTTAGGGACGAGCCGCCCATACCGGGAGTGGTAGCTCAATGCATCGACTAGCTTTTCAGCTAGGTCGAATTCAGCTGCTGTCTGGAGGAGAATTCTAGCGACCGCCTGTTTTGATTGGTAGTTTTCCTTGGTTTCTACGATCAACACCAGGCGAATGCCGGAGCAGTACCCTAACAAACGGGCCACGGACCGCGCGCGCTCTGTCCTTCCTCTTTCTTGTCCTATCCTCTCCCCCTACACATACACACACTTACACTAACCTGCACTACACTACCACATATTCCGGGAGGTCTGTCGGGAGCTTAGAGCTTGTCCCGGCTGGGACGGTGCCCCGCTGGTGGGAGAGTCCTGGTTAGGGGGAAACCCCGCTAGCCCACGGTAGGTCGGCGGCGGATCTCGCCATCCAGCGGGGGAAAGATCACTGCCTCCTCCCTACGAAACTACACTTAAGGGACCTAAGCTGTTGACGCGCCTGGAATCACGAACAACCAACCAACGTATCAAATGGCTCATCCCTCACTGATCTAGAATAAAAGCTCCGTCTAGATAGGCCAAGAAAAAACTGTAGGTGCTGTTTAGCCATAAATGTAAGAATTTATAAAACAAGGGAATAATCGTTTGTTTTTGAACCTTGAAATTCATTTATCGTTTTTTTTTACTTGGTGCAACTATTACGTACGCTGGTCGTTACAATACACAGTGCACCACATACACCATAATTTGATGAATTATATTTCTAGATTTGCTATAATAATGTTATACATAATATCTTAATAAAAGGAGATTACAAAGTCTGCATAATAACACAAATATACATCTCTACATTATAACATTAATTTATATTCATTTAGGTTTTTATGTTAAAATTGATTTAATTTTTTTATTTCCATTCAGGATGTCCCTAAAAAACGTGCTTTGTAATTACTATTCTGATTACCCGAACGATTACAATTGCCTAATAAATCATTTTAACTACTTCTTTCATACACCACATATCACTGAAATTTTCTCCTTATTGTGGTATGATTGTTGAAAGATTAATGTTTGCATGAGAGCTGAATGAGCGGACACGACACCTGAAAGCTACTTTTCATTGCCTGGTTAGCAAACTACGACTCTTCGGAGCTACTTTCAATTAGGCACAACCAATTCGATTTGATTTGAAATTCGGCAAATAATTCTGAAAATAATGAATATTTTCCGAGAAAAACGTCTTTGAATTATTTGCATACGGTGGCTCTGAATAATTAATCATACGTACTTTGTAAGGAAGTGGTATCCAAGATGTCAATGAGAGTATCGAACATGGAAGTTTATTTTTAATGCGTTTTCAGTGGACAATATTTATTAAAAGAAACATATATAATATCAAAGTGCGTTACTTTAGTTTCGAGATAGTGATGATAGCCGACTCAAATAATAATTACTATATTTGTAACCATTGTGTTGTACCCTCCACCAGGAAATAAATTGTTTTGTATCATCTGCATTACGTTGCGTGTTATTTAAAGTATTGTATAATATTAATTGATTGCTACGAACACAGTTTTCAATTATAAAAGTCTATTTTCTCACAGCATAAAACAGGAATACACGTTACTTACAAACATCACATTGAAAATCGTTTTGATTATTTTGAGATTCTACGTATGTTTTATAAATTAATGGGCTCTCTGCTTTACCGTAACATGTTAACGGCGACTTCAGACTGATTTCCATTCTTTTAACAACTGGTGAAACAGAAAACGATACATTCTCATTTTGTTCCGTTAATAATGAGTCGTATCTTATCCATGCTAGCATTTAGGAATGCATTGATTTTGCAGTTGTGCGGGCGATTTTTTTCCGCGAGAGGAGAACCACCGAGGAAAGGTTTGCGTGTGTTTCCAGTAAAGGTCACGCGCTCACTGCCAAGCGTCGAACGGGAAGCAATGCACAGACTGCTTCGCAAATTGAGTGCAAGGTTCATAATTCAATGTTAGGGGTATCGTGATGCACCCATCCACATTAGTTTCTTCTAAATGATGTGCTTAGATTGTACTGTGTACCTCCCATGCATTAACAGTTCCAAGAACTAACCATAAGTTTAACTTAGGTTATAAAGTTGCACATTTATATAAAATCTTTCTGGAAAAGTAACATTATTGACTTGGTCTGTGAAACGTTTTTCTACACTAAATTGTCACTAATGATATAATTAATAAATAATTCTATCCAATTTTTATCGTCTTGCGTATTTTAAAGAAATGCTTCCCAACTATGTTCAAAATGTAGATACATGAATCTCGGGGAACTTGAAATGAAACATAAAGTACGACCAAAAAGGAAATGAGCCTGATTCCTCCCACACATGTCTGTCTCTGGAGCCCTTGTCTCTCCCGCAGCCGATGGCAATCAGCGCGGTGCCGCCTGCAGTTGTGAGCGCTCGCGCACCGCGCCCCCATTTGGCAGCCAGGACAAATTTAACATTTATTAAATGAACATTAGTGACTCGCTGGGCCGCGCTATCTGCGGCGGCCGCGTGCGGGCGCTCCGCCCACCGCGGTCCACGCGCGGGGCCTCCGTTGGGGGGCGAGCGCCTCCCGCTGTGAAATTGAAACCCCCATGCGGCGACGCCGCACGCCGCGCCACGCCACAACCCGCTACGCCACATCCCGCTTCGCCACATCTCGCCACGCCACACCCCGCCACGCCACGCCACGCCACGCCACGCCGCGCCACACCTAGTCGCGCCATGCTACGTCGCGACACGCCACACCCCGCTACGCCACACCCATACCTCGCCACGCCGCGCCGCGGTCGGCCACGCCGCGGTGGGCCACGCCACGCCACGCCCCACCCCGCCGCCCCAAGCCATGCCGTTCCCGCCGCGTCCCGCTCCGCCACGCCACACCACGCCTCGCCTCGCCACGCCTCGTTACGCCTCGCCACGCCTCATCACACCGCACCACGCCACAGCCTGCTACGCCACACCCAGTCACGCTGTGCCACGCCACATTCCACCACGCCGTGCCACGCCACACACCCCTACACCACACCCCGCCATGCCTCACCCCGCTACGCCACATCCCGCCACGCAGCACCGCGCCACGCCCACCACACACTTTATTACGAGGCGCCACACCCCGCTAAGCCACAACTCGCCATGCCGCGCCACGCTACATCCCGCTACGCCACACACAGACACACCGCGCCACGCCATAGCCCGCTACGCCACACCCCCAACGCCGCAACGCGTCACGCCGTGTCACAATGCGCCACGCCACACTCCGCCACGCCGCGCCACACCTCGACTGCCGGCTCGCGTCGACTCGCGTCGGTTGGCCCAATGAAAGGCCAATGAAAGGTAGTGACCGGTCGCAGCTCGTCTTTCCTTTGTCAGCCCTCCGACACCGCGTCAATACGCCGACCTCTTTTCATCGCTCGCCCTCAAATTAATTCGAAATGGCCGGAAACGGTCTTCGCAGCTTCTCATTTTAACTGATGGATTCGACCGGGGGAAAGCGGGGGCGCTCGAGAAGGGTTATTCGCGATTCGGCCCAGCCCCTCCCCGTCCCCCTGGTTGCTTCCAGATTTAGGGGCAGCGGGCGAGAGGGAACGTAACCGCGTAATTTCCTGAGCTACAGTGGCGTTGGCGGCTATCACCAGATTGGTTTTGCATATACGCTTGTGTTTACAATAAATGGGAATACGATTAATTTGAATGGTTTGCAGTGTTCTCTATCAATTGTGAATTTCAGTGGATCTAATCACAATGGAATTGTTCAAATTATATTTTTTTTCATTTTGAAATGTACTATGTATTACGAAACTTAAAATATTGTTTAGTTATTAAACTGAAAATAGCATGGTCAAAATTGCTTCTGATGTACTTATGTATCTGATACATTGATAAGTAATAGTATCATCATTCTGGTTTTAGAAACTACACACTTCCTGATAGTTAACATATTTGTTAACATATTCGCAAATGGAATTAACAGTGCCGCTTAGTTCGATGTTGTTATGAGTCTGAAACTTTCCTGTCAATACTGGCAAGTTCCTGTCAATACAAGCAATGGAACTATCCATCGATTATCAATTTCTACTGACATACGACGTTTCTCAAGTAAAACCTTATTCCCTCCATTTTTGACGGATCGCCGTCTGTAAAGAGGAATGCTTTTCTCTCCCATAGTATTTCTTCAATCAATTGTATGAGAAAATGTTTGGGACCCTTCATTTCTTATTAAAAGCTCCTCACAGCACATGGGCCATAAGCGTTTTGACGACTTTGAACAATTTCGGATCATCCTTGTTTACTAGTCAAACATTGTCGATTGCGTGTAATTATACGATAAATATAACATTGAAGAGATGTAACATTTTTTATAGATGTTTGCTCGGACAATTTTAAGATTTATTTGCTAAACTGCGGAATTATTCCTCTACAGGGCTTTAGAGTATTTTATAATGCTACATACTGTGTGACTTATGAGCTTCAGCAAATCCCTATATGGTATTATGTTATATTTACAGTACAATGTCTTTTTCGTCACGATGTTGTTAAGTAAACATTAGTGGTAACTTGTGACGATTCTGATTGTACTATATTTGATTCTACTGATGTGACTGTATTGATTTGCCTGTACTAATAACGATTTGCAGGTATTAATACAAACGAAAGGAATAGTTTGCAAAGTTATTTTATAACCTTGACAAGCGGTTCCTAGATTTTATAAAATGGCATAAAACAACCCTCGTGTATTTGTCTGACGCCAAAAGAAGTCATATTTACAGAATAATTTACGCATCCTCCAGGAATTTATTTCTCAAATGAAAGCAAGATAACATCATAACCCAACATAATAGAGTCCGAGTAACCTGCGTGTGTTTTCCCAGACGCAGGTTTCACGCCAAGTTTCGCGCGAATCAGGGGCAAGAGCAGGAGAGTGTGAGGTATCAGCGAAGAAATATCATAACTTTGGAATCCTTTGGGATATCACGGTAATACAAACACTAAGCGTGGATAGTATCTATTTCATGTTGGTAGATTTAGTAATTTTGAGTTAAATTAGTTCGTGCAGATGGACAGACTGACTAAACAATTGATTTGACGTGAGATTTTTTGTAATTGAATAAGCAAGTTGCAAACGTATTTAAATGCTGAAAATTCTAAAATAACTGACACATCTTTATTAAAAGCAAAGTTTTACAAAAGTACTGAATAAGTAAAGTTAAAAGATGATTAATAAATATGTTTTCAGTAACACTAAAAAATATCAAAATTATAACAAATCTATGTCTTTATGGGTTCAAAATATAGAAATTTTAAAATTAACCAGTTTTTAGAAAAGATTCATCAAATATTCAAAATTGAACTGTGACTGTATACACAGTACATTCTCCACATAATATCATGAATGATAGTTTTATTATACTCAGCTCATAATAAGTTATAATTTAATTATTTCTTTTTTGCAGGTAAGTGCGGACAAATTCCTATTTACCAAATTTGAAGAAAGGAGTCTGTGGTAAGTACAATATTGTTAAATAGAAAGCGAGAAAATTGATAAATGCGTAATAATTTACATTCGCATTACGAAATGGGAGATGGGAGCAGTTGTGTAAACATTTTAACTACCGTGATTGTTGCAGTGAATCTGAATTTCTTCTATACTTCGGCGTTCATGCCAACACTGTTATTTATTCCGTCTTGTTTCCTTCTGCTGATAAAAAAAAGTTTTTACTTCACTTAAATATCGAAGTTAGTACATTTACGCAATCTAGAACGCGGAACTTCGATTTTACTCTTTTCTTCGTTTATGCTCGTGTCAGCGGTATTAGAAAAAGTTCCCTTGCGTCCAGCAGTAAACGTGTTAGTTCATAAGTAGAGTTTGGTCGAGACCGTAAACGTTTTGCTCTTGTTAGGAAATGCGAAGTGAGCAAACAAGAAATTGGAACGCATTCTCAGCAGTGGATGTTATTTCTAGGCAGTTTTTTAGGTTCAATCTTAAATTCACAGGAAATGTTTTTGCTTTAATACAGTTCGAAGAAGAATTATTGCTTTTGGGTATGAGCTTTGGCTTTTTAAGATGAACAGTTTGTTAAGTAACAAGTTGGAGTATTAACAAAGAAGACAGTAAGTTACTTTGCTTTCAGTTATTATCGTAATCAGCGTGAAGTTTATATGACCTTTCTTAAAGACTCAATGCAGGACATTGAAAACAAAATTACAATGATTTTTGCTACGTTAAATAGTAATTTTGAACAACCAGATTATTGCTTACTTGTATCTCGTGAATGTGCACTTACGCCGGTAATACAAAATTTTACTTTACTCTTTCATTAGAATAGTCTGGGTTGGGCCAAATACTTTAAATTTAGTATTTAAATACTTCGTACATAAGTATTTAAATACTCAAAATACATTAGGTTTTGAATAGCTAAATACATACGTATTTAAAATACTTCAAATACTCAAAGTACAGTAAATATAATATTTTTATTATTACGTTTTTACTGCAACAATTTATTGTAATTTTCAGTTACAATAAATTAATAATCGACAGTCATAAATTTCTGAACAACAACTTATAAGTCTAACTCAAATTAGCAGAATTTCCGTTTAAAGAAACCAATTTTTCAAACAAATCATCAGGAAATAAACCCCTATATGAAGAATGTATAAAACCCGCAAAGGAAAACGGCCGTTCAACTGGCGCGGATGAACGTAAACTAGTGTTATAAGTAGAGCTCGGACATACAGGCACTAAAAAGGTCGAAATAGGTACTCAAATAGGCATTTAAAAACGTAATAATAGGCAAGGAAATATGCATCATAGTTGACAATAGGCAGGCACTTGGAAGTAAAAACTTAAAAATAAATAGGGAAATGGAGATTATGGTTGAATAATATTCAAATTTATACGTAATACATGCTGTATAAATGATTAAAACAATTCTCTAAAAACAAATCGAATTTCTTCGATTGTCAAAACATATTGCGGAGTTGGATAATATTTCCTAAGAGGTGACTTTGTAGAATTTTATATTGTGTATATTTTGTTGGGTAAATTAGTTAAAAGTTGGATTTTCATGTTTTGAAAATGCAATGTTTGCTTCATGGCACAAGTCGGTGTTGAAATTCTTTCTTGTCTTCTTTTGACTGCACTTGCTAAAGAAGGTTTGAATAGTTTTTCTCATTTTTTGCATGAGTTGCAGGGTTTTTATGCTGTAAGAAGTATTTTTGCACAGTTTACTACCTTTTCACAACAATGGCGAAAATTACATTTCCAGATCGCCGTAAATTATCTCCATAAATTGACTCTTTTAGCAATGCACTTTTTGAAACTTTCTCTTTGGGCATTGTAGCAAGCATGCTTAACAGGAACAGAAAACTGATCTGGCATGCACGAAAACTTCAAAATAAACACAAAATTATTTCGAGAAAACTCCGCCAATCTTGTGTAATTCTACCTTCTTAAAGCGAAAGATGTCGGGAGGGGTAATTTTTGAAAACAGTTGTGTTCTTGGTACTGAACAGATAGTTCACTAATTATTGCAAAGATTGGAAAGACGAGAGCAATATCATGCTCTCTGAAGTGACTGGCTTCGACGAAGTAGATAACGTAACCTGCACGGTATCAAAGTTTCATGTGTCTAAGCGGTGTCCCTGCTGGACGCGTTACAGGCTAGAACACACAGGACATAGTTTTTCGATCGGAGGACGCCCTGGCAGATTTTACGCAGTTGTTACTTGTGTGGTAAACAATTACCCATCAGTGATTTCTCAAAAAAGATTGTAGAAAACAAAATATAGTGAACAAAAAAGATTTAAAATGCGGAAAATTCAATATCCTCACTTATAGGCTCTTGACGCTCTATTAGGCAATTGTCTCTCAAATAGGCATTATAAAGCCATTTCTGAGCTAAACGTTGATAGTTGGGTAAGTTGCCTAAAAATAAATTCAAAGAAATTAAATAAGCAAAAAAGGCATTATCAGGACTAGGTATAGAAAAGTAACGCATTTTTTGTTGTCGGATAATTTTTCAGTATTTTTAAACAGAAAAAGAGATGACGTATTTTCGCAATCTATTTTGAAAGATTTTCACCTCTATGACTTGCAGTGACCCTGAAATTTTTTTTTGTGGTGCAATTTTCGTGTTGCTTGACATCAGTAAATAGTGTAGAAGAAACTTTATACATACCGTTTCAGCTTGGAATTTTTTAATCGAATACACCGGAAAAATGATTAAAATTATTTAAACAATATAATTGTTTTTAGATAAAAATAACGTTCCAAAAAATAGAAACAAACATTTTTTCTTGCTTTTATAAAATGCTGAAACCGAGCATATAATTATTTGTGTGATTTCCGAACCTTCGATATTTTATAGGCCGTTTTGACAAAGAATATCCCCTATTCTTCTATTTTCCTACTGAGCCATGTACTCACATTTTCCCCAGAAGAGCACTTCGCCACTTGGTGCAAAGATGTTTGGGCGCATTCATTAGCCTGAGTACTTTTCGATCTCTACGTGGGCGCTACGTGGGAGGAATGGCGGGGCAGCGTGTGTCGGCGTCTCGCTGGCGGCGCTCCGGGCCCCAGGTACGCGCTCGCCACGCGCAGGCAGCCACTCGCCTGCGCTGCTAAGCGGATTGCGTCGGCCCCTGTCGGCGCAGCAGCCTGGGCGGGGGGAGGAGATCCGCCAGCGTCAGGTCAATTACTTGAACCGCCACGCTGTGGCGCCGTTCTGATGGCCCTCCGTATATAGGTACACACCGTGCACATACAACATGCGTTCGCCCCTCGACTCCCCGGTACACACTCGGCCGCTGGCTCCGGCGCGCGCGCGGACGCCTGGCGTCGGGAGGGCTTGGGTCGCTCATGTTAATATGCGAGGTCTGTCATCTCACACAACATACCAGCATTAATGAAATTATATATACACACTTTCACTTCGGTTACGGGATGTTTTCTCTCACGTCGTTCGAGATTCGTGTTTTGGAAAGTTCGATATTGGACTGAAATAATTGGTAAAAATGATGTTTTAACCTCCTTATTTTGAGGAATGCCTATCTCAAAGTTTACATTTTCAAATTATATACACATTTCTATTTATAAGTCTACTTCTATTTCATTCAACGATGCCTGGGTACCAAACCATAATCCCTTTACATCACAAGCGAGCACTGGGTAAGTCATTCTGAAGTTTCAAAAGTTCATTTTTACAAAGACGTAAATTCTTTTTCATTGACGCCACAACTCGTCATCCTGGATTTTTTCTTTATTGGATTTTTCTGTATGTGACCCGTCTTTAATGCAATTTTCATTCAAAAGTGATTCTATTCTCGTACTATAATCTGCAATTTCGTTTTCTACTATTATGTAACTCCAATTATTTCAAAGCGTAGTTCGACCTTCCATGTTGATTGAACTTTCACCGCATGGCAAGTCAATAGCAAACGCGTGCAGGTGCCTTCAGTTCGACCGGCTTCGTGCTACCGCAACCAATGTGCAGGAGACTTCAATTCACGAACTTCTCTTTGGGAAAAACGTGTGGGAAGGTCGCGAGCTGCTCCTTTGCCGCAACGTGCCATTTCTTCGCCGCCTCTGCTGCAATCACTCGCCAGGGACGCTGCGGTCGCTCCACAACTTTTAATGCGACTCGCTGCAGCCACACGCACTCACCCGATCTGCGGACGTCATCTCGAGCGCGCTTCCGGTACACGTGACCGCAGCGACGCCTTGTCGCCAAGTCGCCCCGACGCTTCCGCTTATGCAGTAGAGAGAAAGTTATGTAATGCTGCGCGAAGAAACGGGGAAATTTTGACTGAAAAACTCTTTATTACAGGGCCCTGGTGACAAGCGGATAAACACAGTTGTTAAATTTAGAGAAAAATCCTCTAACACGTGATGTAGCCAGATTCCATGTTTTGTGGGTCGTTGATACCCAAAAATCGATCGAGGGCAAAACATCTGTCCGTCTCTGAACAACCTTAGCGGCTAAACCGTTCATCCGATTTTCTTCAAAATTGATGTACCCCAATCGATCTGGTTGACGTCGGGCCCCCCCCCCCCCCTTGAATGTGAAACCGATATTTTAAGTTTGGAGGGTGCTTCATATGAAGGCCCTGGGACATTTTCCAAATTAAAAAAAGTTTTAGTTTTTTGTGGGATAGAGTAAAAGACGTTTAAGACAATTATGCAGTTTCATTCACGTTGAAAACACTGATGTTTCAAAAGTTGCAAAAGTTCAAATTTTTTTTCGGCGTCTTCCTACCATTAAAATATTAAAGATAGAGTCTTTTTCTTGTCATGAAATGTGTTTTCTTAAGACAGATTTTGAAATAAGGTTTTATACAATTTTTCAAAAATTTAAATACTTTTTGTGTAATTTGGCCTAAACAAACGGGTGAAAAGTACGTGCATTTTTAGCACCTAGTTTCAATTCAAATTAGTGTAGGGGTAAACATGAGTTCATTCATTTTGTAAAACCGGAGAGAGACATCCTAAATCTGTGAATCTCCTTTGTTGATCCGCTTTTATGAACCCAAAGTCTTAGGGTACGAGTGCTTTGATATGGTGTTTAAAAATGAACAATCGTAGTGGTTACATGATAATGTGTACTAGCCTACGCTTGCGAGAACTCTCGGATCTAAATCCCACCGTCTTCCCTATTCCTCCGTTTTCATAGCAAGGGAATAGTTGTTAATAAAACGCATTTATTTGTTTAAAAAGATATAAAGATAACTTCCAATGTACTTTCAGAATATCAAATAAATGTAAAAACAATGCAATTGTTATTTGAAACAAATTTTCAATAAAGGTTTATTCAGTATTATAAACTTATGTACGAAAAATGTACAATACCTCCTTAAAATAACATCCGACGTAATTATAAAATCTTCCTTGACAGTTTGCATTTCTTTCCTCGATAGTCACAAAAAATATTAGAGAAGCTATTTGCTCTTGAGAAAGAATTTTATTGTGCAAAACTACAGGATCGGACAAGTACAACCATACACTCTACAATGTTTGAAATTGAAATGCATTGAAGTATCGTGAAGAATCGTGCCAGCAAAAATGTAATAGTATGCTCAAGAATCTCATTTTGTAGATTAGGGTGTGAGGAACGTTTCTTTGAGTAATTTTGCCTTAAAATCTAAGGTTTTAAGGCTCGGAGACCTTAATAACAAATCTTTACTTCTTTTGAAAGATTTTGCTAACCACTCTTCCCTAGCAATTTCTCTTTCTAACCACGAATCTGAGCATTTAACATTGTTCGCAATAGAAGTTTGATAGGCAAGTTTGGGGTATGTTTTGGTGACTAACTATAAAACATTTTGGAGTCAGAAATCACTTCCTAATGGACGTAAGTAAAAACTTACTTATGGCTGTATTTTGATTCGAGTTCAACTTCTGAACCAGAAAGTTTTTTATAATTTTTCCTTCCGTCTTAATGTTCCCTCTTGACACTACATTTTTCAACTGAACTTCAATGCTTCTACCTTCTGCAACCAACTTAATTGCTCTCTTTATATATATTTCCTCGTATGTCCCTTTGGTAGTTTTTATTTCGTATGTTCAAACTACATCTGATAAACATGTAAAAAAGCCTTGTAGAATATGGACCATGGTCATCACCTGTCCCATTTTTCCCCGGTAGTTCATCATCTTGAAAGTAGTCAGATTTGACCTATAAAGTAAATGACCCTAAATTGCCTACAATGAAGGAATATGTTAAAAACTTCAGGGAATTTAAATCTTCAATAGCAGTATTAAAAGGACGAAAAAAATTATTAAAATAAATACACGTTGTCTGTAATTTGCTTCGAAAGGGAAAGATCAGTTAATATTTCACACTTCCTTTGACAATAAAGTCAGATCATTGCCACTTCGATAGTACGTGTGACCACACAGTAACAGCTAATCATGACCAGTTTAGCCAACCTAACGACCTGGGATATCAGAAAACATTCAGTGACCCATCGTACCCCAAACTCATGGCATCTCGGTCTCCCCTATATGTAGCAAATAGACCGGGTTAATATTGATTTCTGATATTGTCATAGAATTTTGCGTTTTTGTCGGAAAGGTTTCGTGGTTTCCCCAGTACAATGTTTCCACACTATTATTAACGGACCAATATCTTCAGTGTTTTAAGTGAGAAATACAGTAAGAGAAAATTCTATGTTTTTTGCAATCGACTAAAGAATTTACAATGAATTCTCTCTGCAAGGTGATCAGGAGTTGAGATAATGATCCAGGAGGCAATGTCTCTTTTTACAGTTCCAGAACATTTGTCACAGTAATGTTTAGGAAATGATTACTCAGCCATCAGTCATGTGAAACATCATGGTGTTGAACATTATAACCTTCTAAGATAACGTTCTAACAAGGGTGAAAAGCGCCCTGAAAACGCTTAATTACCATTTTATGGTGGGTATAAAAAGACGCTTACGTGAAATTTGTTATTCAGTTTGCTATTTTACGAGTAGCTATTGACTATAGGTATAGAAGTTAATGGCCATTTACTGTCATATGTTTTTTTAAGTTTATCACTAGAATTTCTTGAATTATTTCATGATATTAAGAATTATCATCTTCGTTTGATGATCAAAAATAAATAAAAATGATAATAATATTGAAAGCTACTTTCAGGTAAATACTTTCCAATGTATGTTTTATTGCTGAAGAGATAGGTTTTTAAGAAATTATAAGTTTCAAGGGATTGTCAAAAAATATATGATGTATCAAGCATGGAATTGAACCAAGACAACTGGCAGAGGACAAATTAAAGTCAACAAAGCCAAAAATATCACATCGGAGGACTGCAATCTAATACACTTCTTTCCTTCCATGAAGGAAGATTCCGCCGCCTATAAGCCAGGGAGAAAATCGCTGTAATCTACCGCGCTATCTCTTCGCGCAAAGTTGACACTTTCATCTATGCGAACGCGCCGTCGACGTGCGCGGAGCGGGGCGGTGAGGGGGCGACGGAGACGGGGCCGCGGGCGGGGACGAGGGCCATCCGTCACCGCCGGCGCCGACAAATTCGATCGCGTCGGCAGCACTGCGTCGCCTCAGACAAAACTTGGCCTCTTCCCACGCCACCGCCACCACCCACCGCCACCCACCACCCACCACCATCTACCACCACCGCTACCGAAACCGCCAAAGCCGCCGCCACCACCTCCACCGCCACCACCGCCTCCCCGTCCCCAATGCCGCCTCCATCGACAATGCTACTGGATATAAAACCACCATCCACCACCATCGCTACCGCAACTGCAACTGCCACCGCCGCCGCCACCACCTCCACGGCCACTACCTCCACCACCTCCACCGCCACCGCCGTCACCGCCGCAACCACCGCCGCCACCACCACCGCTGCCACCACCGCCACCACCTCCACCACCATCTCCGCCACCACCCTCATCGCCACCGCCAATGCCGCCACCACCGCCAGCGCCATGGTCACCGCCATCGCCACTGCTTCTGCCACTGCCACAGCAACTGGTACCGCCACCGCCGCCGTCACTGCCGCCACTGCCGCCACCACTGCCGCAACGAATACCGCCACCACTCCTGCGGCCACCGTCATCCCCACCACCGCTGCCGTCGACCATTGGGGCCTCCACTGCCGACGTCAGTTGGCGTCGCAGTCGCTGTCGACCTTTGCCATGTTTATGGCTTCGCGAGAGCCTATTTGCCAAGTAGAATTGAGAAGTCGTTTTTTTGCAATTACAGAAGCAATAAAGTTTCTTTTGAAAGAGCTCCCGCGCTTGGCCCCTCACGAAACGCCGCGCGCCCTCGCGACACGAATGGCATGAGGCGGGGGGGGGGCGGCAAATGGCGAGCGGCGAGATTCCACTGCCCGAGACGTGAACAGCCAACGAATAAACAGAGGGTTGCGGTAAATACACAGATATGTGTATGGACACGTTCACACTCTTAGTCAAACATTTACATTGACAGATATTGAGTTCATCGTATCAGGAGGCGTTCATGGAATCCTGGGGATGCAGTACGTAGATTGGTATTTGCCCCGACTTATAATATTAAACATAACGGAATTATGGATCGGCTTGGGTGGCTCAGGACATCAAGTGATAACACTGAAGTGCCTCTGACTCCCGCTGGATGGAGTCCTATGGTTCGAGTCCCGATGGAGGCATGATTGTCGACATTAGCTACATAGCTACGTGGGATTCAGCCGTTGTTCGGTGGAGAATCCTAGCGATCGCCTGCTCTGATTAGTAGTTTTATGTGGTTTCTCCGATCAACGCTAGCCGAATGCTGGAGCAGTACCCTTAAAACAGACCACGAACCGCACGCGATCTTTTCTTCCTCTTCCTTGTCTTATTGTCGCCCCTTACTTACATGCATTACACTGCCACACATGCCGGGAGACCGATCGGGAGCTTCGAGCTTGTCCCGGCTGGGGCGAGGCTCTGCTGGTGGGAGATACCTGCTTAAAAAAACCCTCACAACCTGTCGTGTATCTCTGCATCTAGGGGGAAGAACACTTGCACCTCTCGCGACAAAACATGACCCACAATGGCCTTAGCAGTTGACCCCACTCTGGCAGTTGGCTGGAAACACTAATCAATGAATGGGATGAATGAAAAAAGTAACGAAAAGCGAATTATATTAGCTCTTTATGTAATGTTAAGTATCATATTCCTATGATTATCATTTCATTCATACAACTTTTGTTTTTAAAAATTAAATTGCAATATTGTCTTTGTCACTTGTTGGATGCTGGTTTATATTTGTTTGTTCTGAATAATATAAGGGATCTAGAATTTTGTTTTACAGCCACGTAGAATACACTTCAAGATATATTTCAGTAATGGGCTTGAACTTGTAAAGTAAAATATATACTAAGGAAAATGACTCCATTTGCATGTAAAAGTACATTATACAAAAGTCCTCTTTAAAATTTTCATTCTTTTTTTTTTATCTCACACGTTGTGTCTGCTAAGGTATAAAATTTCACCTCAGCATCTGTTCGTATAAGAAATGAATCTCGCGTTCACCATTTACTAGGCTAATGTACTTCGAGAGGGAAAAAATCTTGCATTTTCGTGCCTTTTGTTGCTCGTTATCGGGATCTTTGCAAAATCGCTCGTGAAAACCTCTTCAGTGTATAGGATTATGTTGAAACTAAGTATACAATTGTATTTTTGTAAAAATTTTAACCGTTTCATTTCTGATCACTTTTAATATATTTTATATAGACTTTCATACAGTTAAAAAATCTAGTGTAGTAGTATAATTACCCACCATAAAACTGCTAGATTACAAAGCTGTATTGGAGTAATGAATGTAGAGATTTTGGTATATAATGTGGATAATGTTAAAATACTCGTTCACAAGATTGTTCTAACGTTTTATCATGTTTGAGTAACTGTGACGACTACGATGTAGCCATTAAACTATTTTCAAACATCAACGTTAAGCTATTTAAATCCATGTGCTTCCATTTAAATGAACGGCAGCAAGCAATCGGATATGGCTGTTTATTCAGTAGTTATGAAATTTGCCTGAGGATTTTCAAATTCGAGTCCAATCCATGATGATGAATAGGGTTAGAAAATGACAGCTACAGAGTATCGTCACACTTAGTATGAAAAGCCCCATTAAAATTATTTCTTTTGAGCTGTAATTGCTTTTTTGGGTACGTTATTTCAGAAACATTTGATTGATTTCGTAGTTTGGTGAATGCTTGTTTATATATATCATCTTCTAGAATAATTTTGACATTTTTCTGAAAAGATAGGTGTGAATCGAAAGTGATTAAACTTTTCTTCACCTTAAATTTTTTGTATTATAATTGTTTTTGAGTAACTTAAATGTGCAATATCTGAAATATTTTGCATGTAAATCTAGAAACTTAGTAGACTTGAAGCATTTAACATGCGTAGGCAATTCGTTGACTCTGTCTGTAATAGAGTAATTAATTGACTAAACAATTCGAAGACTTATAACACAAAATTGAATTTTTTAACCACTTCTTATCTTTGTTCTTTAATTTCTATAAGTTTTATTTTATTATATTTAAGTAATAGTATTTTTATTTTACAAAACTTTCACTGTATTAAAAACAAAGAGTCCAGGATCCATGAAAAAATTAATTGAGGAAAGAAGAATTCCATCAAAAGATAAAAAATATTGATTGCTTAGTGAATTGTTTTAAACATTTTTACATAAAGTAATATAAAGTGTACTATGTGCTAACATTTTTCTGGAGACAACTCAACATCACCCGGCGGGTGAGTTTACTTCGAGAAACGTCTATGACATTGTCTCTAGTATTTTCATTCAAATCTCACCAAGGATGCTATAAATGAATAAAATAAGTGTATTTTATTCATTTATATTTTACATTCACATGTATTTTTACTTAAAATGTTATCTAACGGTTTCCCAAAGAATTAAATTTCAGAAGACGTTGAATTTGTGCATATGCAAAATCAACTCCCTCTGACTGACAACTTTGACGTTTGAAGTGGTGGAATATTCGTCCGTGGTTTATCCGATCCATTTGTACCAACGCTGGAATAAAATCGATTAAACGGGTCATATGTATGACAATTTGCATAGCTTTTCCTACTAACGGGAGGGAGTGTTCACCTTTACTCTGATGCAAATGATCATATCTCGAATGGTTTGGTTATGCAAATCATGAAAGTACTCGGTACCAGTAAACTCTAGATTCTGATTTCACTATTGAGCGACCGTTGAGCGGGTAATACCGTTAAAAATTAGTAAAATAACTTTATTTTACTTGATATGTTATTGCATTTTATTGCCTTACGAATCTCGATATACACTGCATAACTTACCTGGATCAAGAGCACTGGTTACGAAGAAAATATGAAAACAGTTGAGTGATACTAGATGTTCTCTTATCGAGGAAATTATGAAAGGGAAATGTGGGAGGAAAGTGAAAAAAGACAAAACAAGTCAGCTTAACATGTAGTTAATGAATAAATAAGTAAATCTGAATCAATAATATTAGGAAAAAATAAAATCTTGCATGTTCAATGGACGTTAACTTGTTTTAATGACCACGGGCGACAAAAGACCTTGGAGTCAAAAGCTGTAGGTATTTTTGTCGACGCTAAATTATTAGAACTCTTACAGTACTGTTGGTGCATAAAATACTATTTCTTCATTATATAATCGTAGACATAATATTTTCTCTTTATTTTTGTTCAGTTTTTTAAAATTTCTTCATTATTTATCATAATATTTGGCTGAATGCGTTACAGAGCGTTTTCATTAATACCACGTCGTTTTTAACACAAGAGAGGATAAGCCATAGTTTCACCTTAAAGCTTAGTAAACAATACCTTTACTGTCTCTGCTTGTTTTCGAAATTTTTAGAAAAAATAACCTAAAAGTAAGTGAGTACTTTTCACTTCACGGGGTACATTCACGGGGTGTGTGTTTGTGAATCTCATAAGTTTTATTTTCACATTTGAAGCTTAACGACATCATTGTTCAAAACCCTTAACTTTCATTTATATTTTCTTTCTATTATTTTTCTCTTACCATTTCCTGACCAGAGCTCTTTAGGCACGTTCTCAGAGCAACTATTACCGTGAATTTATAGCATTTACTTTCCAGGAACCCCGCCAGAAACACGCGTCGCAACGACTGCCACTGTCTCAATCTTACGCCAGTTCAAACAGATTAATTGTCAAACTTACGACTCTAGTTCCCGGTATCTCGACTTAACTCCACTGCCGCTTTCAAAATTCTCCCTAGTTACAAATCTGGCCAAAACCTTCCTGATCTTGATCTAAAAATTAAGTGACCCCATGCGTAGGCGACTGGGACAAACTACAATCAAACGTTCACAGAACTCTGTACAAGCGAGATGTAACCCAGATTTGGACAAGAAGACATGTAAGCTACACTTCCTTGCACCATTACGCTCCACGCATTCAATTTGGTTCATCCTGTACCTCAGGCGCTTTTCCAGTGTGTAAATTCGTATAACGCCGCTTCTCTAATTCCAGCGTTTCACTCCGTAATGAGTAAGCAATTATCATCTTGCGTGTCCGCGTGAACCGAACACCCCCATCACCCTCAAGACGTGCATTAGCGAGATCTTTCGTACGGCGCTCCATGTAACCTCCTTGTATTCCGTCAAGAACTTCAATTACTGTCGTAATCAACTCAACTAGCAACTCAACTATTCCAGTGATATTACAGACTGCGCACGCTGGTACATATAACTTATAAATTATCGACGAGGCATATATGTCAAAACATTGGCATGTGACCAGTGAGCGACCGTCAACACTCTCTTAAGAGAGTTGTGATTCATTGTTAACCAAACATCCGCAGTCAGTGACACATTCAACATAATTCGCGCATTCAGCCGTGGGTACGCAATGCCGTGTCACTGTCAGCGCCGAAATATTTCGTGAGAAGCACTGCGTTCAAGTCCGCCGGCTAAGGGCAGTCCTTTCACCGCCATGGAAAAAAAATTAATATTGTGACATACCAAAACTGACGGACATTTTATTTAGGCAAATAAAGGTCAAAATGTTATATATATTACAAAAGACGTGGGTTTTATGGTGCAGATACGCAGATGACACCGTAGCAACGTGCGTTCGTCCTGAGACGTGGTTTTTGTGGTGAAGATACGCAGATGACACCGTAGCAACGCGAATTTATAAATTCGGAAATTGGTTTTGGCTTACATTTATTAGTATTTAATAACGTTTCAATATATTTATTTCCTGTTCGATTTTCTACAAATTTTCAGGATGTTGAATAAAATAGTACAGAACATTTTGGAGATGCCTAAAATCATATCATAATTATTGGTAATTATGATTTTATTTTAATAATATATTCGAGTAAAATTGAATTTTATTAAGTATTTAGTAATAGAAAAGATTGAATCCAGAACCACACCCGCGGCCTGCTGTTCTGCGTGAATAATGCCTGAGTTCCGCGGCTGTCCGCATGACGTGGCTTCGAGAGTAGTGATGCCGATGTTTCGACCATTAAATCGTGTTCCTATGTGTTTGGTATTACTTTTGATTAATTCTGTTCATGATATACAGTGTATCATGATGCTTATAAGCATTATACACACAAATTAAACACGCATTTTACAAGAATTGACAATGAAAACAAGACAATAGATGTAAAATCTATTTTTAAGTTCAGCAAATGCCCGTTGATCAATGTGAAACAGAAAAAAAGGTTGTCAGTTCTCCCAGGATCCTTCAAAAGTAGAAGGATGTATTTCTCTCTAGTCATTGTAGACAGGCAACAAAGCTTTTCTCAAAACCTATCTGGAGTCACTGTCCCTATGTCTTTGTTCGGCTTTGATGTGATCATTTGGCGCAAAGCTACTTTTCCCCTGCACTTCCTTTTTTCCGCAGTGAGCGAGTATTATACCATTGGAATGCAACTTAATCTAACTTAGACGTCGTCGCTGAGATTCCACAGAAAGAGAGCAAATTTCTTCTTGTTCCAATTCTAATAAACGAATATAATATTTCTGTTGCATGTGAAATCTGAGGAGAGTGAAAGAAGATTGTTGCATACAAAGTTGGAATAAACGGAATGGGTTTCGCAGAATAGATTAGGAGTGAATGATTCAAAATGTGTGATGATCCCAGGATCAATTAACGTGCCATATATATATATATATATATATATATATATATATATATATACACAAAGATTTCTTAAAGCCAACTGTTCTGTTCGTTTCTTTTCGTAGTTTTGTCAGATCAATTTCAGGAGAATGCCCGACTAGTACTTCAAAGAACCGATCACGGATACCCCTTCATTTCTTTTCTCTGCCACGTTCTCATTTCGTGCTGTAGAGTCGTAGGGAGGGTCGATCCCTTCTATGCCATGTGACCCACTTCCCCTGATTGCGGAGATCTAGTGCAAGTGCGCGATTGTGAGGCACATACTCTTATTATTCGATTGAAATGCAGTAGGAGGAGGAAAATCCAATGTGTATGATCTGCGTACATCAAAATATTACCATGTGAAATATTTCTCTGTGGGTTCAATTCTCAGATTACTTATGCACTTTAACACAATTGACCATTTCTTGAAATGCGAAACATCGAAGTGATAAAGATAAGCGAACTTTATAGTGAGAGAGAGTGATAATTTATTAGCAAGCTATTGTCGGTGTATAAAGAAAGGGATGGAACTGAAATATTGTCAGTTTGGCGAAGAACGTATTTAACCTGAGCGACCGCGTTTAATTCTCGGTCTAGGACATTGTTTTTCTCTAAACATGATGACAGAATACAAACTTCTGGGGCATGTGGACGGGTCACAGATGATCACTTTTGCCAATGGACGTAATGCAAGGAATTGCGTGTAACGGAGTAAGGTAATTCGCGAACCTACCGAAAGCAGGTCAGGATCTTCCGCAGTCGATGATATTTCATGTACCAAGCAAACATCTGTGGGTCGCATCGGAGGGCATGGTCGGGAGAGGTCATAATTAATTCAAGCCAGGTTATAGGGATAGATTACGTTTATTAAAAAGCTTCAGACATCTCACTTGCACGTTGCAGTTGGCACGTTGTCGAGTAGCAGCAATTCACAGCAATATCGTTGTTTTGCGTCACCCTCTTTATCACGCTGGACATTTCTCCTGTGCAATCGAGGGAATTTTAGGTGGTTTTACTTGGATGGTGTATAAATGGAAGTGACTAAAGGCTAAAGTAGGAAACACGATGTTCTTGATTGTTAATTTTATTCTTCACATTCGGTAATAATATTTATTAACGTACTACTAAAATGATGGTAAACAATATATATATATATATCCCTTTTACGTACTGTAATTAAAAATGTATAGGAAAATATAATGTTTATCAGTCTATAATTAAAACATTGATATTTTTCTGTCGATGTTTTCATCGACATCGAAAACGCATTATCGATGTATCGAAACATCGGTGTATCGATGTTTTGGTAAAATTTGCCGTCACTAGTTGAGCGAGCGCGGCGCCGCGGGTGGAGGGGGGGCAGCAGCACATGAAGCCAGCCGGGGGCTGCGCGCGGCAGGCGGCTCGGGGTGGTACGACCCCCCCCCCCGGGGGAGGGGGAGGCGCGACGAGGACGTCGCCGGAGACAGATGAGGGCGCGAGGTGCGCGCGCGCGTCCTCGCAGCCGCCGGATCGAGGACGCGGCGCCCGTCTGAGTAAATAACCAGCTGCGCCTCGCCTCGACCCACAAATAGAGGGGCGCCGCCGCTCTCTAGATTTTGCGCCACTACCGCTAGGATGGATTGCGATGTTTGCTTTGAAAAGCGCTTTTATTCTGTAGATTTTTGTCTGCTAGGATGGCATGTTCGGATGCAGTATGTAATGGCAATGAAAATCGAGAACCGGACTTATTAAAGATATATTTAAAACAATACGATTATTCTTCTATTCGAACTGGGTCCTCTGTAGACTAAACAATGATTATAATATTATTTTTTCTCGAAATGTCAGTTAGTAATAATGTTAGTTTCCTAAAGTAATGGTAATGAGTGTCAATTATACAGTTGTATTATTATTATTATTATTATTATTATTATTATTATTATCTGAAGCCATTCTCTTAATTCGACGCAAGGGTTTTAGTGAATTAGCATATGAATTCTCTTGAGCCAAAAAATTATCATTTAAGTTACGACTATTTTGTAACACATGAAGATATGATAGAGATACGAAAAAGCAAGTTTCTTGGACTTTTCTTACTACCAAAGAGTTAATATATTTCATAGAATTCACAAATTATATTATTTCCTCATTGTATATAAATAAAACTCAAGACAACTTGGTTTCTTTCTTTTATTTTCCACTTTCTAAAATGTACACATTCTTCTTCTTCTTCTTCTTCTTCTTCTTCTTCTTCTTCCAACGTGATAGCCTTGAAAAGCGCAGTGAACCCGACCTTCCTACATCACGCCCGTCTCCACTGTTTCTTGGGAAGTCATTTCGGCAGTCGGTCTGCAGGAGTTTGTCCCTCGCACAATCTGTCTTCTTCCTTGCGCCGCCGTCCAAGATGTCACCGTGTGAGCGCCACCGCACTTTGGTTGCCTTTCCCACTTCCCAAGTCAGTCTAATTCCGTTGCGCTTTCCTTTCACGAAGTCTTCTTCCTACTTTTTTCCTTTCTATCTACTTTTTCTGTTCATATCAGTCTTTAAGCTACCAACTTTTTTATCGTGCTTTGTATCTCATACTCAATTTATTTGACGCAGAAAATATATTTGCTTTTAGTAAATATTTTTCTTTTATTTCGTTTGTTTTATGCTCTCCTCCTTTAACTGAGCGGTGTTTGTTCAATCCCTTTTCGCTATCTCTTATAGCTTTCTTCCTTTGTTGCGTCTCAACAGTTTTAATACAACACTCGGTGGTTAGACGATTCGGTGGTATAATAGTTACCGTATCGGACTGTTATACCCAAGTTTGCGAGTTCAATCTCGATCGAAGCCGTGGATTTTTAAGGTCGAAAAAATCCTTCGTGAGGCTGCCCTCGAAAGGGAAGTAAAGCCGACTGCCCCTTGAAGTAGATTTACTGCACGTAGAAGATCCTCAAGACTGAAAGAAACCTCTGAGCTAAATTCAAATCGCTTGTTTCGTCGCCTAAGTTAATACCTCTTTTCTTTGCTCGTTGGTGAAAGGTTTGTAACAAAATTTGCATGGTCAGACGGAAGAGCGGATCGTCACGTAAAATAAGGCCCTAGCTAACTAACTAACAATCTCGCTAGTGGTCGGCCCTCCATTTCGTCGTCCTTCACGTCTCTTCATCGCTGGAACGTCTCGGCTCTTCCGTCGCGAGACCCTAACGACGGCGATGCTCCGGGACGTGCGAACGGTCGGCTGCGGCGGCGGAGGGGGGGGGGCGAGGAGGGCAAGGGTGTGCCCACCGCGCCGGGAACGTCGGGGCAGGCACGGCCCGGCACGGCCGCCCCCGCCGCCCGCCGCCCCCGCCGCCCGCCCGCCCGGCGCGCGGCCAATCAGCCGCCGGCGGCGGTGGCGCCCCAGTGGAAACAAAGTTGGCGTGGCCCTGCCGCCTGCAGGTGGCTCTGGCGTCGCGCTCTCCCTACCTGTCCAGGCGGACGCACACCCCGGCCCCGGTCACGCCTCTACCCTGTCATTTTCGACGCAGCAGCTCACTACGTCTCTTGTTTCGATATGACTGTTCATTATGTGGGAGACGAACTTTGGCAGGATGTTTGAAATTGATAACGGAAGATATGAAATAATTTAAATCTTAAAGTGAAAAAGAAAATATGAGAAACGTCTCATGTGTTTGTCGTGTGTAGCGTCAATCTTTCATCAGTTTTCATTTGTTTAGAACGAATATAGATAGAGTGATAATTATTACCCCTGTGTTAAAGAAGGTACATGCCATCATTAAATCATTTGGTACTAGCTCACATATGTTTTACGTTCTTGTCTTTCCTTTGTAAGAAGAAGAATTACTGTAATTGTGTGACGGAAAGCGGCGAAGTATTGACAGAAAACTCTTATTGGCGGACATGGTAACTAAAAAATGGTAAAGCGAATAGTTCAAAAAATTTCCCTAATGTATTGTTAATTCACAACCCATGTTTTGTGAGTCCTTCGTATCGAAAAATTGATTGAGAGGGAAACGTGGTTTAGCCCATCTGTCTGTCTGTCTGTCTGGTCGACGCTAGCGGTGAAAACGTTCAGACGTTTTCCTCCAAAATTGATATTCCTTGGTCCATATAAAGGAATTCGAGGCTCGCTGAGTTTGAAAAGGATATAGCGATTTTTGAGGGTACCTTACACGAAGTAGAAATATATCAAACATTTTCTCAAAAATGGAAAAAAGGAGTTGAATAAACTTAGCCTTCCAATGTCATAAAGGATGCTTAAAAGAATGGTTTAGGATTCATTTTCATTGTAATTCCTGATTTTCAAAAATTGCAAACGCTCGAGTTTGTTTTCAGCGTCTTCCTACAATTACAATATTGGAGATAGAGGTTATTTCTTTAGTAAAATCTATTCTGTAACCCAACCATGTCAGCTCTTGAAATAAGTAATTTTTACTGAATTAATGAAGCAATCATAAGCAAGTTTTTGAAGATATAACTAGTGTTTGCGTGACTTTGAATGTCATAATAGTCAATTTTTAAAGACATGTTTTCTCAAGGATGCATCAGTTTCTTTCTTCAGTTTTTTTCATGTGTATCAAAGGACGGTATAAATACAAGTGCTAGTCCCATTTTTGACATACTCTCTATATTTTTGAAAATTCAAAAATTTAACATAGGAAAATTATAATATTGAAGGTAGAAATTTTGGACTTAAATAATAAGTTCTCGACACTCACAACTTTAAAAGAGATCGTTTACAATGTTTTGAAGAAAGAGTAGTTTCCACGTATTTGTTTGAATTTAATACAAATTATAAAAAGCAATTTTATTGAAACATTTCTAAGTTTGTTTTTCATTTTTTCGTGGGTGGCGCATAAAATAATGACGCAGGTTTCAATTTCGTGTTTTTTCAGAATTTTTCGAAAATTGCAAATGTAAAAATAATGCGAGAAAGTATGTGCTCTTGCAGCAACACTAGTTGTAAATAATCTCATATTTGAGGGTGGTTGAAACGCGTCTGGACAAAGACAATGAAAATTGGATTCAAGTATATTCGTTTTCACTACTTCTCAATTATTAATTTGATTGCTTTTTTGAAGATTTTATGTAAATGTCGAAATCCTTCATCAAACATGCACAGCTTATTTGCATTGAGTAAATCAAAAACGATCAATTAGACAAAAATCTAATACGAGAAATTTGAATAATTTTATCCATTATTTGTATTAGAACTTCGTTGAATTGCAGTAGGGTGCTGTTTAGATGCGACGAAGATCATTATTATCATATTAATTTTTCTGAGCAAGAAAAATGTCTCTTTGATAACTTGTCGCACATTTTATCAGAGAAAAATATAATTTACCCTAGTAGAGCTATAAAAGCACGAGCGTTTTCACATTATAACTTTTGAAATTTTTGAAAATGAAAAGAGCTGAAAATATAACCTTCGAGATTTTTATAAGCGTACTTCAATTCATTCGAGAAAACAATGTAAACAAAAAATTTGAAGCTGTCTTGAGAAAAAAAATATAAATGTCTTCAAAGAAAAAAATTGTGAAAACTATTCGTATTTTATAAAAAAAATTGTACATAATCAGATTTAAATTTCTCTTTTTGAAAAACGGGTTTAGTTCAGGAAAAAATTATGTATTCAATATTGCAGTTGTAGGGGGATGTCGGAAAGTTTCTGAACTTTTGCAGTGTTCGCAAATTCAGAAAGTTTAACAAAATTGAGATATATCTGAGAATTGTTAGGCATTTTTGCTCTCTCCGTGGAAAAATATCCAAGTGCTTGGAACCATTATTGAGGTTATTTTAAAAATGTTGTTAAGGCTTCCCCAAGTACCCCTAAAATCAAAATATCCATGCAAATGTGCACTAGGGTTGAGGTTTATGCGCTAGTGTTGAGCATGGCCGGCCGGACTTTTTGTCTTCAACCAAGGTATGATATGAAACACAAAACGTAAATTCTGACTACATGACGTGTTATGGGAAGTAATTTACTACGTATAAGATCAAGATCTATCCACTTTTTGAATTCCAAGGCCGCCAATACGAGTACTTTCGATGAAAAATCGACATTTTTCCTGCAGCATTACAATATTTTCTCTTTATTAGCTAAGACGTAGACAGAAAATAGAGTAAATTTCAAAATGAAATAAGATTGTGGGAAATATAAACCTATACCTAACAATTTCCAAAACGTTATTTGTTAATATTTATTTTCAATTGTAATGTTGTTTGCATTGTTGTTAATGTTTATTTCAATTTCAAACGAACATTGTGCTAACAATTCTGTCTAAAAACGCTCCCAGAATTAAGAACACCTGCACAGAAAACACTTCTATCCGTAGCACGTCACACGCAGTTTTTAACAGTATTTGAAGTAAAATAACACAAACAAAAAATAAAAACCTACATAAAAAGATATGATTAGTGAAAGTTAAACCTAGCAAATAGAAAGAAAATTCGGTAATTAAAATCGTGCTTCGAATAATATTTAATATTCTTTCCTGTGTTTACAAACATTTAACTCTAATTTAAATCTATTCAGCTTACACGATTCTTTTCTCCTTGCTCTTCTCGCTCCGCACAAGCGGAAACTCAATCTGAGAACCAAGAATTCGTCTGGAATTAAACGCTATAAACTTTCCGTTGCGAAAGATGCGTGAACTTTTGTCGTTAAAAGTTCTAAATGGTTGGTTGGAAAAAGTCAATACTGAAGAAGTTCAGTGTACCAAACATTAAAAGAGCCTTCTCTATCTTGGAGCATTCGCCAGTAATCGTTTGCTTTCCTGGAAAACTAAACACCATTTCCAAAGCTTCAGCTCTTTGTGGTACTCGGAATACTTCAAAACTGCCACGATTTAAGAGTGCCGAAAAATGTGGATAAGAATTCCAAGTGACACAGTTGTAAAGAGATTTCTCTTTTTCATCTATTGAAAAATGTATAATTGTGTGAATTAATAACTTATTCATTATATATAAGAAATCTAACATTAGTTGATGCAGGGAAATTATTTTTTCTCATATGATTCCGCGATTTTCGAACTCATAAAAATTCAAAATACGAAATAGTGGAATTAAGAATTGAATATTTATAATTAAAGAGAGTTAAGCAGTACTTCAAATATAAAATAATTTCAACGCAAATAGAATTAAGAACAAGATAAATGGAAATCTAACATTAGAATGTATTACGATATATGAAAACTATGATAATGAATTTTGAATATATATATATATATATATATATATATATATATATATATATATATATATATATATATATATATATATTATTAAAACCGTGTCATCAAATTGAAAAAGAAAGATATGTATTCATTTTTCACGCCTGTGTCACAAATCAAACTGCTTGATTGCATTTGATCAGCAACTGAAAAAGGCTCCAGGGCGATACCAGCTGACGTCCAGATCTCGAATCCAAAGCAAGCCGGCTGCTGACGAAAAGTGCCGTTTTGAATCTTCGGCATATTTCTCTTTCTTCTTCCGGGATATTGGCGGAGCACGCGCGGAATGCAGCTGTTCCTTTGCCTCGCGAAGCGCGGAGGGGACGCCATCGCAGGCGGCGCGAGGGCAGCTGCGAGGAGATATTACTCCGCGAGTGGCGGAGCGGGCACTCGTTCCGCCCTCGCTCTTCCCGCCCCCGCCGACGCAACCCGCGACGCACAAGCCAGACCCTCCACGTCACCCCCGGCGCGACCGCCTCCGCCGCCTCTACACCCCCGCTGGCCGACGCAACCCGCGACACACGAGGCATCCCCTTCACTCCCGCCGTCTACCCCCCTCCGTTGCTTCTGCCTCTCCATCACCGCCTCTCCTCAATTCCCACTGGCCACCGCAACCCGCGCCGCACAAGCACGCTCTCTCCATCCATGCCATCCCCGCCGTGCACTCCTCCCCTCCGCCTCTCCATCCCCGCCGCTCTTCCGCACCCGCTGGTCGACGCAACCCGCGATGCACAAGCCAGCCCCTCTTCACCCCCGTTGCATCCGCCTCTCCTCAGCTTCCACTGGCCGACGCAACCCCCGCCGCACAAGCCTGCCCTCTCCACCCACGCCATCCCCGCCATACGCGCCTCGCCTCCGCCTCTGCATCCCCGCCGCTCCTCCACCCCCGCTGGCCGACGCAACCCGCGTCGCACACGCCTGACCCTCCACCCCCGCCGTTCACGCCTTCCCGTCGCCTCCATCCCCCTTCCGCCTCTCCATCCCCGCCGCTCCGGCACTCCCACTGCCCGACGCAACCCGCGTCGCTCAAACTGGCCCTTTCCACCCCACCATCGCCGCCATCAAGGCCCCCCCGTTCGCCTGCGCCTCCCTTCCGCCTCTCCATCCCCGCTGGCGCTGGCCGACGCAACCCTCTCCGCACAAGCCGTGCACGTTTCCCCCGTCCCTCCGCTCCCCTCCATCTCTCCACCCCACCCACCCTCCTCCCCCGGCGCTCATCCACCCCCGCCGCGTTTCCGCCCCCACTGGCCCTTCGCCCCCCCACCCCGCCATTCGGCCTCGCCTGCCCGCAGCACCGCCTCATCTCTGGCGCCACCTCGCTCTCACCCACGACCTATTTGCTTTCACCCACGACTTTGATCATTCTTCCGCACTCTCATTTATCTTTTAGACTCGAGGATGTATATGGATTTCTTTGCCAAATTTAATGTACTATTTAAATTGTCCTGTCTAATTATATTACTAATAATAAAAATAATAATAATAATAATAATAATAATAATAATAATAATAATAATAATAATAATAATAATAATAATAATAATAATAATAATAATAATAATAATAATAATAAAAATACTATTAGGGTTACTATTATTATTATTATTATTATTATTATTATTATTATTATTATTATTATTATTATTACTATTTTTATTACCATCGTCAAAAAATCGAATTATTTAAAGAGAGAAAAACAGCTTTTTCAAGTGTTGAGTGTCTTCATCATCATCATCATCATCATCATCATCATTATCATGTTACTATATAATAATACTGACCTCGGATGACGTCCCATATTTACAACACAGAAATTGCAACACTGCCTAGAATTACTCGAAAAATTATTTATCCTGCGCAATGTAAATATTAATTAAATAAAATTAGCTTACATAATATTCGCACTCTGAAAACTAAGGTTCCCTGGATTACCATTTATAAGAAAAAACACCGCAAACTGAACAAATTGAATACAGTCTGTACTAGGGCAAATCATTCACTTGGAATATTTACAGTCAAAAAAGAAACATAGAATAGAATAGAATATTTGTTTTGTTACTTAAAAATCCATGAAATACTTCCGGTGGTAGCGTTTGCTAAGGAATTACTAAAAATACACAAAACAAACATGAAACAACATTAAAATATTTACATATTACTAAATATAATTTTACAAAATTAATGTATTAACCCTATTTATTTACATTATTGATATACATGATTTACATGATATTAACCCTATTTATTTACATGATGAAATACATATAAGAAACGGGTAATGGCTGACTTCTTAAACGCTGACAGAAGATCATTTAGCTGCCTTTGGAAAATAATTGTTGATAAAATATAGTTTAATTCTAGTATGGGACTAACTGAATTTAAATATTGAACTGAAACTATTACAAAATACTAATTTTACACAATTTTTAAAATAAAAATTTTAGTATGATATAATAATAATAATAATAATAATAATAATAATAATAATAATAATAATAATAATAAATTTCTTTATTGGTAGCAAAGCTGAGGCAATAGGGCCTGTTCATCCACTTAACTAATTTAATACACATTTTTATAGAATTTAACAGGGTGGAAGCTATACATCTATGATCAGTATATGTGCAATATTTTATCTCAATCGGCTCATTACAACGTGATCTTCAAATATCAACAGTAACTACCATCCACGGTTAGAAGTACTCCAGTCACACTATTCATTCTGCTTTTGATTCCTGGATAACAGTTTAGAAGTATCAGGAATAAATAGAACCATTTCTTTTTTACTCCCCTAACAATTCAATAAGAAAATAACCCACTGCCTAAGCTGTTGAGACGCCCGGAATCACCAACCAACTAACTGAAGTACAGAATCGTCGTCGCTTCATACATTATTTTTGTTTTGTTTTTTGTTTCCCTGTAGCCAAGAGAAATTTCTGAATCCGCCGGAGCCCGTGTTTGTGCCGCGTGCGTTCCATGCAACATATTCCCTTTCCTCCGCCCACTTGGGGCGGCCACCCCTTCTACTCTGCCCGGCTCTCCTCCACGCTGCCCCGCCCAGCACCTCTTAACCCCTCCCCCATCAACCCCCACCACGCCCCACCACTCTCTATCCCGATCCACCCTGCCACTTCCTCGCTGCCTTGCCCTGCCCATTCTCTTCCTTTCGAACCCTCCTCTCCCCCCAACTGTCCACGCCCCGCCCCTCCCCCTCCCCATTGCCTCACTCTGCACCTTTTCACCCGCCCCCGCCCCACGACTCTCTTCCCCTCCACCCTGGCTCACCCAACACCATCACACCCTGCCCCACTCTCTACCCCGCTCTTCCTTGCTCCACCCAACCCCACCATATCACGCCCTACCCCTCTTTACTCGGCTCCACCTTCTCCCGCCCAACCTCATCCCACCTCACGCCACCCTGACTCCAACCCGCCTCACCCTCACTGCCATGCCCTGCCCATTCTTGTCCTTTCCAACCCTCCACCCCCGCTCAATCTCTCTCTTCTCCCCCCCCCCCCCAACTGTCCACGTTCCTCTCAGCCCGGCTCCACCAGCTGCCTCATCCAGCACCGCTTCTCCCCACTACGCCACTCCACTGTGTACTCTGCTCCACCCTGCCCCTTCCCACCCTCGCTTCCTTCTCCAACCCCTCTCCCTACTGTCCACGTCCACCTTCCCCGCGCCGCTCCGCCGTGCGTCTCCTCTACGCGCGTTCCTGCCACCCCACCCCGCCCTGTCGGCGCTGCGCAGCCCGAGAGCCCTTCAGACTCGGCGAACTGCGCTATCGCGAGCGCGCGGGCCTTATCTCGCCGGCAATATGCGCGGCGGCGGCGGAGACGGCGACGGCGACGGCGACGGCGCGCGCCACAAAAGCGCGGGCGGCGGCCGGAAGGCAGCGCCGCGACGTCGTGTTCGCCCGGCCGACGCGTGCGGCAGCCACGAGCCCGTATGCTCTGCGGGATGTACAAGGCGACTGCGGTGATGAAGCTGGTGGGGTATAGGATGGTGTGGGATCCTCTGTGAGGAGGCTGTGTGGGAGGGATCCGTGGTGAGGATGCGAGTGGGAGTTGGGATTGCGTCGCGCCCGGCTGATGCGTCGGCGGTGGGAGAGTCCACGAAAGGCTGCGTCCTGGGTGGCGGCGGTGGTGGTGTGTTGCAGGCTCGTGAAGAGCACGGCAGCTCCGTTTCAGACGCAGTTAAGTTCTGCGGCGAGCGACGCGATGGGGCAGTAGATTCCACTCGCTCTCTGTAAGGCATGTGTGACTCGCCCACGTCATCAGGGTTTCCATAGGACTTTTCGATAAGATCAAATACATATACATATGAGTATGGTGTGATATTGTGATTGCAGTCTAACTTAATTACTTTCAACCACCATTGGTCCTTCCTTTTGGAGGAATTACGTCCACAATAATATGAGATTAATTACAATTGTTTTTTAATTCTCACTTCTAACTTAAATATAATTTCATGAAACAAAGGCAGTGTAAATAAAGAATGTAGAAAGCGAAATTTCAGGAAATGCTTTATGGAAGCATATCACACACTGCTAAAGGAAGTGAACAGATTTATGATATGAAATCTTAACCTACACAATTTTTTCATTTGATAATTGATAAAAAAGATATATTACGAAAACATTCTCGTCTTTGTTTTTTATTTTAAATAAGCAATGCTAACGTTATGAAAACGGTTTTCACTTATCACACTTCACTACACCACAAACAAAATATTAGTTTCATTCTTTTTAAAATAGAAAATCTCAAGTAAACTAATGTTTACAATCCGAAAAAAATAATTTCCCCTCAAAAGTGTGTTTCAACTATTTGACTAATCGATCGTGCAATAAGAATCGTCTGATTTTTACTAACGGGTACGGACATATTACTTTGAAAACTCTATTTACTTTGATTTCCAAAATAATCGTAATTTATCGTGTGAGCAAATTTCAAAGGTTCATTTCTACTCTAAAATGTTCAAATCTGTCAAATTTAGCTGGAAGAACTCTTTGTTGCCAAGCAAAGTTTTCATTATTTATGTTTATATAGATACTACACAAATAATGAAATGTAACTCCGTAAAAATATTCATAAATATCTAGACCACAAAATCCACAATTTATGCTAGAACATTTATTTTAAAAAATCCATAATTACGTGGCGAGAATTTTTCAATTTGGAAAATGAGCACGACCTGAAAGAAAACAGATATTACAATGTCGTGAATTCACAATCCTCTCCTTGCGTCTGTCAGTCGCGCAAAGAAAACGTTTTTGCAGGTTAATTACAACAGAGGGCGAGTTCTGCGTGGCGCTTCATTAACTCCCGAATTCCCGCGTACACTGAAGCGCGCTCTGGAAGAAAAATTTAATTAAGCTGCGTCTTGGAGGAGGGGTACCGAAAGGGGGTTGGGGGGTGGGGACACTGCCGTGCACGCTTCGCCCCGTGGGAGATGCACTCCCATCCTGCCCATCTGCGCGTCGGCACATTTTGCCCTCAAAGGTTGCCGCTTTGTTGTCTTAAGAATTTTCCAAATTCTATGACGGAGGTTGTTCTTTGCTCGCAGAATCGCTCACAGAATTTCTGAATATAATGTTTGGCCTACTGTATGGTGTTTGATTTAGTTCCGAGATATTCAAGCGGCTTCTCCTCGTGATTCTTTGCTGTGTTTACCAAACCTGCTTGGAAGTGTACGTCATTGCAATCAATTTCTTCAATAGCTATTCCTTTCCGAAAATGTTTACCCACATACACCATTTACATACATATTACAATATGTTTAATTGGTACAATTTGAATAATTAGTTCTAGAATATATTACTTCTAGATACTGAATTGAAGTTTCCTTCATAAAAACTGAGATATTAAAACCATTTCACCACCACTTCAACGAAACTTCTTTCCTTTCCGTGTTGTTGCACGCCTTTTCTTTCATAATGTGCTTTGTTGGAGGTTAGGCTTTATATTTTGGGATGAATTATGTATGATGATAAGGCCAAAAAAAACTTAACAATAGCATGGTGGGTATATATATTTTTCCAACATGCTCGAAGAGTTCACATGTTCATATTAACATTTAAGTGAAACTAAAGACAATTAAAAGTTCCCTGGATAAAAATTGGAATAAAAAAGTCTAAGAACAATATACATTAAAATTCTTAAAAAATAATACATATTTTTATCGGTCGGATTTGCATCGATTTTCTGGTTAATTTTCGAGTTATTTTTCAATAACTTGTTCTCTAGTCTATCGTCTGTGCGCACTTCAATGAAGCTCTAATACGTTTCAATTGAAAAAGCCTATTTCTTCTCCTCCCATTAATTTTCACTCCGGCGAAAACATCAAATTTTCCGTCTGCCTCCAGCTGCTTCTGTTTCGCTGCCCTCCCACAAACGGAGCGCTGATCGAGGGGTCAGCCCCCGCCCCCGCCCCGCCCCCGCGTAGCTTTAGGCCGCTGCCCCGCGCGCCTCCGCCCACGCGGCTTCAATCAGCTCCTTTGTGAGGCGCCGCCAACCCCCCTCTCGTGTACTCTTCCCCCAGCCCCGCGCGCCTCCCGCCCCCTACCCCTGCCTACCTTCGACCTCACACCCCATCTCCATTCTTGCACTCTCCTGCACCACCTCCTTCGCCTTTGGCGCCACCTTGCCCGCGTCCCGCCCCGCTCCTTCACACTTCCCCGCCCTTTCACGTCCTCCCCCTTCCCCACCCTAGCCGCTCCACGCCTCCGCTCACGCCCGTGTCCTCACATGCGCCTCCGACCGTTCCCTCCGCCCCCTCCCCGTCCGCGCCACCACCCACGTTCGTGTTTTCGTCCTCGTCCCTCGCTCTCCCCACGTGCTACTTCCTGGACGCGCGCCTGCCCTTCCCCGGCCCCTCTCTTCCCAGTGGGAGCCGGCCCTGCCTGAGTCGCGGCTCCGTTCGCTGCCCCCCCCCTCGAACCTTCCGCGCCCCTGGCGCCCGATGGAGCCACTTTGAGAGCTGAAGGCGCCCATTTGCCGAGGTGTGGGGTGGGCAGAGGCGGCGGGGATTGTGCCGGCGACGGCTTTGGCGGCCAATTGCACGTAGGCAACGCTAGGAATACGCTTCCAATGCGCAAAATGCAAAACTATTACAGAAATCTCAACAGACGAATATTTTTCTCTAGACGATCATAGTAGATAAATCGCTGAAAAATGATATAATAATATATTTTTGTACTGACTGTCTAAGACAAAGCCTTTTGGATATAAATTACGTCTATTTCGACAAAGTGGATTCAAACATTTTGCAGATTTACTTTTATTAAAAAAAACCTGTTTGAAACTAAAATGTTTTTTTTTTCAAATTTTATTTATTTCAAGTTACTTATTTATAAATGCTCAAATTGTTCTATTGAAGTGATTTTGAGAAACGTCATTTGAAAGATTTTCTTTTTTCCATTTTTTTCTTGCAAATAAACAGCGTAAGATGACAATTAATACAATACTGTTAGATAAACACATTTTGGTAAGTTTCTTCTACACACGATAAAACTCTTAACAATACTGATTCTTTGGGAATTATGTGCCGCAGCAATCTTTATATTTTATTAGTTTCGGGTGCAACTGAGCTATAAAAAGCTCATAATATGTACAGGTATCGAGTTCCAGCAGTGGCTATTTATAGACACTATTCTGTTTGTGAAATTTAAACCAATAGTATTTAACTATGCGTACAATATGTCCGAATCAGGGTGGTATATCTCTAAAAGTAATCGCTTTTCCTATTCGATTTTTCATACCGCTTCTCACCAGTGGCAATCATAAACTGTGACTCATCTGCCTTAGCGATGGGTATACCGCCTCCTATCACCATGTGTAATAAACCGCGTATATACTAACTTCTTTGATTTTAACATAGCTTTCAGATATTTTCGGTATTTGGTGCATTTTGGAACTCTGTTGGAAATGATTTCATTCGTGCAATCGTGGTATTATCTATGACCATTAATATTCCAGATTTACCCAGAAGTGAGATTCGAGAAGTAACAAACAATGCCTGTTATTTTTTCAAGACTTTCGCAAAATAGAAGGTGGGAAAGTTCTCGTGTCTTGCCCTTGTGTAATTGCCTCAGAACGCAGAGCTACCTAAAAGGCGATCAGTTCACGCTAATTCACCCACACTGAAATTATGCAAATGATATCCTCATTGTGGATTTGTAGGTGCTAGAAGTTTCTTTTCTTTCGTGAGTAAACTGTTACATTCTTGATATTTCAAGAAATATTATTACTGAACACTCCATTTCAGGAAATCTTGTACCTGAAACCTGAAAAGTAATTCAAAAAAGTTGTTGGATTTCTTCTACCAATATTCTAGATTAGGTATCACTGAAAAGATAAGCTTTCCTTTGTTACAGAAAGCACGAAACCGGCAAACATACTAGTATTACGATATTTATGCAAAGTTCACATGCATGAGGATTACTGATATCAGAGTCCTTCAGAAATAAATAGAATGATTAATTCTACGCAGCTTACATGAATGAGTTAAAAGCCACTGTTCACATGAAAACTAAATGTACTATTCCAGATACACTCTACTCGGATGTAAATATTAAGTTTAGTTTTAAAATTATCATTATGTTATCTGTTAATGCGTCTTTTCTATGCCTTTCAAATTGTTAATTAATATAGCATGCATTTGCAACTGATAACATACCGCAACACACTACCATCGTACATAACTCTGAAACGATCGTTTAGAGTCTTAAAATCCAGTTTTCGGGTTTCCAAAGGGGACCCAAGTATTGTATTCTAGGTATAATCTGTAAAATGAGAAAATTTTAGACTTTCATTCCAAGATTAGCCTTTAAAAGGAAGGTACTTTACTTCACATTTGCATTTGTGAATATGAAAAGCATATTATTTATAATAGTAATCATAGTTGTGATCATAATTTTCGCACGCGAACAATATTAGTTTTTACAAAAGCCCGTAGTGAAGTAACGTTTTCATGTAACATAATATTACAAATAAGGGTGGTGGAGGCTGTATATTTGACTTCCAAAGGTCTTTGTTCAGTTGCCCGTTGAAGCCACGAGACCACTTTTTGTTGTATTTCTCAGCTATGCGGTAGCGGCAAGAATCCTTGCAATCCCCTTGTTTTCGTACGCAGGTTTTCATAGGCTTTCAATTTTCACATGTATTGCAGATAATTTAAGGAAACAACACCTAATAATGACGTACTATTTGTACACGCTTGGCAGATGACGAAATAGAACAAAATTCTAATAAGTACTCGTAATTATGGCAGGTATAATCTTTCACAAAGTATCACAATAACGTTAAAAATAAAAAAAAAAACATTAAGGTCGAATTTTGTCCCCTGGACAACCACTAGAATATATTAATCCCAATAAAAATACAGTATTAATGCGAACATTTGATTGTTTAGATGACAACACAGGATCTCTTTTATACTCACGCAAAATACTGTAAAAATTTGACATTATGTTTGGAAGATGAGATTGTGTTAAGTTGGCCGATTGTCAGTCCGCGCGTGTGTGCTCGCGTCACCAGCACAGCGCGTGTGCTTCCAATTAGCGGCGCAGGAAGCGCTGTTCATCGTATTGCGTACGGGCCATACTCGCATAGGCTCGGTGGCCCCCTTGGGACCCGGGAGCGCTCTCCTCGGACGCGAGGCGACGCCCAGAGTCGAAAACATCTTCTTTTAAAATTATTAAAGGTGGCATCAACATCTAGGTCATTAGCGACCACTATTGGAGTTAACGTTATGATAACTGTGAAGATGAAACGATATGATGATGATAAGGGGTGAAAGGACGAACACAAATACAACCATGCCCGAGGCTGGACTCGAACTCCTTCGTAGACCGGTCGGGAGAGTAGGGTTTGTCCCGGCTGGGGCGGTGCTCCGCTGGTGGGAGAGTCCTGGTTAGGAGGAAACTAGCCGACAGTAGATCGGATCTCGCTATCCACAGGGGGAAGAGGGGAAGATCACCGCCATCTCCCGAGAAAAAATACATGCACTACACGTACGGGACTAATGACCTAAGCTGTTGACGCACTCGGAATCACTAACCAACCAACCAATCGAACTCCTTCGGTAGGAGATCGCTACGACACTACTGCCTTAGCGATCTCGGCCACCGGATCGTCCGAAAACATCTTATTCCAGCTGCAAAGCGCGGGCGAGCGAAGGCGCGCGAAGATTTTTCCGAGCAGCTCCCCGCGCGCGGGGCGGGGCGTGGCGGGGCGGGGCGGAGCAGGGTGGGAAGGGGCGGGGCACCTGGGCTCTGCACGAACAGATAAGTCAGAGCGCTGACGCCACCGCTGCCACCGCCGCCGCCTCGCCCCTTGCGACCGCTAAATCTCCCCGCCCTGGCTTAATGGCTGCATTCGGCGGTGAGGAATTATTCTAATGCAGATGTATGGGTTTTTCGCAGACGATGGGGAGGGGAGGAGGGGCGGGGCACGGGAACACAGGCGGACCGAACTGCGTGAAGAAAGCGAGGCGGACAGCGGAGCAGGGAGTGTGCGTCTATAATGGAATAAGGTGAGCAGGGAATGGGGTGATGAAGTGAAACTCAAGCTAATTCACGAGCAGAAGTTTAATGAACGGTCATTGTGTTAATATCGCTCATCCAATGGAACAACGACGTAACTGCTAAATTGTGGGAAAGAAGGTAAGTAGGTCGGAACTATTGCAGAAACTTAATACATCTACATAAATATTGATGGATTTTTTTTCTGTTCCTGTGTGAAGGAAGTTACGTCGTTGTTGAATGTGCCGTGACTGTAATCTCTTGAGAGAATAACAACAACGCTTCAGTTGATTGTGTGATGTTAGTCCAAGAAACTTCTCCCGTTTTCAGTAGAATATTCTCACAACTGTCTTCTATAGTATTCTACAAAAGGAAAAGGAGACAATTTACAGCGGATGTACGCCGTAAATATACAATCGTGTCATTTTTTCTAAATATCCAGTCGAATATTATTGACTAATTTCTTCCTTCGGACTGAATTATATTGACTAATTTCTAATATTGGTTCCAAATATTTATTAAGAATTTTATTTCACCTGACCAATTCCGTTTTCTAGTTACCTAACTGTTCCATATCTCATTCATATCTATCATATGATAGATATGGTAATAATATGAAGAAATAAAGAACTGAGAAAGGAAGAAAGGTAATGTAGTAATAAGGTTGGGTGGATTTACTAATAAGATTGTGTCTAGTAGTGGTTGTTAATTTAATGTCCAGAAATTACATTAGAATAGCTAACTAACCTTGCCATAAAATATCAGGATATAAGAATTTCAGAAATTTATTTAAACACTTGCCACCTTGCTGTCTTAGATGGTCTCCATGGCCATGATGGAATGGAACCAAGCTTCAATAATATCTGCATGAAATTCACTGAAAGCTGAAAAAAAGTTAAGTAAGCCTACTAACCATGAACAGCCCAAACGCAAAATCACAGAAAGTAAATCATTGTGAAAATTCAGTTACTGCAAAAAACGTTTCGAAGTTGTCATGTCACCAACATTCACCGAGAAAAATATGAATGATCCTAACTCCTTTAAGTACTAAAAACTTAGTACATCCCTTCCTGATATGCTTTACGAGTTGTCACATAAATGAGAACGCTTCACTAAAATTTTCTATTTTAATAAAATGAAATAATTTTTCACATTCAGAATCAATGTTGGTTTTTTATTTCTACGAGTAAGAAAGTTTTGGAAGTAATGATGGCTGGGAATATCCACTAAAAGTTAACTTCCCCGAAATGGATGTGAATGTTCTAGTATTCCACCGAATATATTTTAAACCCAGTCTCAGGGGCAAGGAGAGCGGGACAGTTATCACATTCCCTGGGAGTCGCGTAGCAGAAGAAAGCTGGAAAATTCTCGTGTAACTCCGAGGGCGAGAAGTGCGGGGGGTTGGCAGCCCTGCGTCGGCCTGGTCTGTAATTGACGCCGTAAACAACGCAGCGGTGCCTCGACGCCGAGTCTCCCGGTCGCTTTCTCCCTGCCACGCCCCCCTCCGTGACGTACGCCAGCACCCGGAGGCCGTAGGTTCGCTAACTTCCGGCCCCGCTCCGCTCCCTCGCCGGATGTGCTGCTGCCCCCGCTCCCGCGCTTGCCACTTTCGCCGCTGCTGTTGCACTGGTCGGCGAATTTTCTTTCCTCTTCCTTGTCCTACCCTCACCCCTTACGCAAACACTTAAACTAACAGGCACTACACTACCACACACACCGGGACTCGTCGAGAGATTAGAGCTTGTCCGGCTGGGGCGGTGCCCCGCTGGTGGGAGATACCTGGTTGAGGGAAAAACCCGCTAATCGACCATCCACGATCTCACCATCCAGCGGGGGAAAATCACCGCCACTACCCTAGAATAATGCACTACACTTTCGGGACTACTTACCTCAGTAGTTGATGCGCCCAGAATCACTACTAACCAGCCACCAAACTTTCCAGTGTCGCAGCTTATAACGCGGCCGTGGAATTTCGCCCGTCACTGCCTTTCTATGTCCTAGTCCTTGCCCTTTCCTTTACGTTATTTTTCGTCCCTTTTATCAGTGACACTCGTTTCCTACACGTACACTACCTCCGCCATTCTTACCGTCACTCCTCTGTGATAAGCCACGTTTAATATTATTTATAATAAATTTATTTGGACCGTTTGATAACTAACTTGGATAGTTTTGACATTCTCGCCATTTCTATAGCATTCACCACTTGTCATTTTCTTGGTATCTTGCCCAGCTTTTTAAGTTTGTTTTTTTCATTCATTTCTTCTGTAACGTCCCCCTTTAGTAACTCCACACTCACTCAAGTTGCTTATCAATACTAATACACAAGATTCTCTCCATTCCTACATAATCAATCCTGTCATATTTATATCCCTCTCAGAACAATTCCTTTCATCGTCGAAATAATTGCCACCGTCCCACGTTATCTTGTCCCTATTATAACTTATTCAGTTCTTTCTCCTGATCATACTTCTGATGGACTTCCACTGGCTTATCTGGCTCAGGGCATCAACTGGTATCACTGCAGTGCCTCTGATTGGGAGGTCCTAGGGTTCAAGTCCCGACGGTGACAGAACTTTCGACATTACCTAGGTCATAGCTAGCTACATAGCTAGGTCAAATTTTTCGTGATGCCTCCTATCAGCTCTAGGTGAATGCCGGAGTAGTACCCTACCAAACGGGCCACGTCCCCACGCAATTATTCCTTCCTCACCTTTGATCAATCCCCGCCCGTTAAAATCACACTTGCACTCATTACACTACCACGCATGTCGGATTGGGGAAAATCCCGCATGCAGATTTGTAAGATGGCGGCGGATGTCTCCCTACAGCGGAGAAAGGTCACAGCCAGCTCCCGCGATAAAGCGTGCACCACCGTTACGAGACTAATGACTTTAGCAACTTGACGCGCCCGGAAACGCTAATTAGTCAATATGCCAACCCCACCAACTTTTAAAGGACTATTTCACAATTTTCTCATTATTTCATGTATTTGCAGAACCACCTCACTTATTGTTGCGAATATCAGTATCCTCCAACTACTTCTGAACCCTTCTGGGTCAATGCCCCCATCTCGAACATGTTTTTCGTCCAGTTTCCCTGATCCATTGAGCACATGCTGAGATGGCCCCTTGTTTTGACTCTGGATATAAATGTAACTTCATTATCTGTGCACGTCTTCTAGAATTCAGTGGGAAGTACAGTTATTCAAATTATCGTTTCCATGTTGTCGCGGCCGGAAGTATTATTCCGAAAGACAACATGGATAAGAGCCCAAAATGAATTGCTTATTTATCCTTGAAAATAGATTTTATTACATGGGAGATTTTTTAATTCAAAATTCAAGTAGTTTATGACTTAGTGTAGGGAGCACAGAAATTTGAAAATGTGCACACAATTCAGTTTTCCCCTTGGCACGTCATACGCAGTTTGAACTGTTTTTTTACGTAAAATAAATAAATAAATAAATAAATGAACCCTATCCACTTACAGATCTTCAAACCTCCCACCACGCCGCAGCATTTCTCCCACCACCGTCGCAGTCTCCCGACCTTCCTCCACCAGCACCCACCCTCGCCGCTGAAATACGGCGCCCCTTGTGAAGTTGGCCGCCTCCGCTCCTTATTTATCCCCATAGAGTGGCGCCGTCTGCGGCGCGTGCTATATGGAAGAACTCTCCGGCGGCGGCGGCGGCGGGGGCGAGGTGGGGGCGGGGACGGCGGCGGCGGAGGCGGGGCGTCGCAGCGGAACGCGCCTGCAGCTTTATGAACGCGCCCGCTGAGTTAGCGTGGCTCGTGATGAGCGCGCACCGCGCCGACGCGACGGTGGGCACCCGCGCGCGTCCTTACGGTTATATCATCGTTACATTTAATTTTTCGATAAAGGCCTCCGAGGGGAGAGCGTGATGAAGTTTTATCAGCCTCTTTCCCTGCGATAAAGGTAAAGGAAACGCCTTCGAGTAGGGAAGCGGAGGGTGTTCGGCCAGGAGAATGAGAAGACTTTTAAGGAACAATCAATTTGAAGAGTTTTTCGATGGAGTCAAAAAGTAATTTGCATTCTGTTTGTGTCAATTTAATTTAAGATTTGCTGATTGATTTATTGCGATGAGACGTTTTATAAACTTAGATTTTCAAGACACGTTTAATATTTTAAATCTTCTAAAACTGCTGTATATTCTTTGGAACAGGCAACTTCAAATTGTTTTTGGTACAATAAATATAAATGTTTTTTTTTAATTATACACTGATCGTTCACTCTCAATTTATGTCATAATCTGCATTTTTAATTACCTGGTCTGTCATTCGATAATGTTCCACAACAACGTTCCATATATTCCGTAAAAATCCATAACAACGTCTTAGAAAATATTAAAAACTGAACTATCATTTCGTTTTGTACTAGTTTTGAAGTGGTACTGTAAAGCAGTTGCAATTTACGAGGCTTCGATTGAACTATGTACACTTTGATAATGTGTAAACTTTCAAATCCTCCATTTTCGCTTACAATAATCTGCAATCTTACGTCTGGAATCTAACGGGAAAGTCACGAACGATTGATTTTCGTTCTTAAACGCGCTGTGACCTTTACACTTCTGTGGAAAGGAGAAATATCGCGTTGGCTTTCTACTCCAACGCGCAGCACTCGCAGTCCATCTGCGTGCAAACACAGCTGGGGCAATTAATGGCTAGAGGGGTTGCAATATGACGCGACAACATTACCAGCACATTTGTCTCTCTGTCCGAGATCCAGTGCAGATAGGAAATGCATACATCTAATCAATTACGAATGCTTGCCCAAGCCGTCATAAATTAGGATGCGATACATTATAACATTGTACCGGAAGTACACGATACGTTCAATATCTTTTTTTTTATATACTTCTGAACCAAATTATGTGAATGTTTCTGAAAAAGTATTTGATGCATTAATTTTTTAAATGTATCAAATAATTAAACGGCGGCAGCGGAGGCGTGGGCGGCGGTGGTGGCGGCGGCGGCAGCGGGAACGGTGGGGGCGGCGGCGGGGGTGGGGGTGGCGGGTTAAACGTAGATAACTTGGAATTGCATACATTTTCATTTATACGGTTATTTAGTTGCATGATTTTACACGAAAATTTTATGAAATTTTTTAAGTTGCGATGCATGATAATATCAATTGGCCTAAAATAAAATTACGAGGTATATTATTATGCACCTGATAATAATGCATAAAACAGATTCCTCCTTGTGTAATAAAAAGTCAGTAGGGAGAAAATAACAGTGAAAAATGTGCCTTAATTTTTTTTATTCCGATATTCCTTCAAGATTATGCTAAGTAAATTGCTGAGTTTCTGATAGCAACTGTTTGTTTGTTTGCTTTCTTCTACTTCTTCCTCCCCCCCTATGATTACCTCGATCCAAAACTCAACATTGCTAATGATAATGCCAATGGGAAGTCATTTTTCTTCTGGCTCCCAAATACAATATAGAACGTAACCCAAATTACTTCATACGAAAACGAGCGTTTCATGCAGGTAATGCGTCCAAAACTGGTAGGATTTTAAAGATTTCTCCTTGCTATCGCTCTGCGCCTCTGGAATGTCTCTCAATACGTGTTTACGTTCCGTTTCCACTCGGTCAAGAATAGTGGCGCGGTGGGCAGCACCGCGAATCGCGTAAGAATCGTTTTAGAAAAAAAAATAGGAAATTAGTCAATAGGGTGAACATGTATAGTGAAGTGAAGTGAAAGGTGCGATGATGCGTAGTCGACAGTAAAAAGTATTGAACAGTTAATATATAGAGAAAGTGATATGCAGTGCTGTGAAGGGAAGGGAAGGGAAGGGAATAAAAGTGATTTCATTCTTTCTGTTTGTTTCGCTAGTCGAAAACGTCTTTGTACAGACTTTGTGGACAAACGGTATTTATTCACTTATTTGTTTATAGTAACGAGTGTTTTTTACGTATTAGAAATGTAATAATTATTACAAGTATTATATATTATTACACTGTGGTGTTAGGTAAAAATGTTAACCCATGTTTATCGGAATGTGAATGAATAGGTGCAGGTTGGTGTGAATGCGAGGGTTCTTTGGTCTATATATCTACGCGTGTACGTTCGTATGTACGTATGTATGTATGTATGTATATTTGTGTACTATGTAAGTTTACTTATCTGTATGTTAGTATATATGTGTTTTCATTTGTAGTATAGGAATGTAAACGCCATCTGCATATCTAGGAAAGGACGAAAACAATTTGTTTCTATATGGATTTTTTATACATTATTATGTTATTTGTAATTGTATCTGTACTTTCATATTTCTGCAGTCTGCCCAATTGTAGAATGAATTTCTATCTTAATAAGCCGCGGGGGGGGGGTGCTGGGGGCGGCATCGCTGACATGGTCGCGAGGCGATTACTTCTGGGAAAGTCGGTCGAAGGCCGCGGCGCGGCGCCGCACGAGAAAGCATCATCAAGCAGCGCGGCCGCGCCGCCGATATGTGGCTGCGCCCACGCGGGCGCCCGCCGCGGTGGCTCCAAAGGCACAACTCGCTGGGCACAAACCAACCGATCTCGCTGCAGGGCCTCTGGCCGGGAGGTCCAAGTTTCGAGTCCCGACGGCGGCAGGATTTTTGACACTAGCTTGACAACGCGCGCGTGATCTCTCGTTCCTCTTCCTTGTCCTATCCTCACCCCTTTACACACACGCACTTGCACCAAGATGCATTTCACTACCTCACATGCCGGGAGACCGGTCGGGAACTTAGAGCTTGTCCTGGTTGGAGCGGTTCCTCCCTGGTTGTATAAAACTCCGCTAGTCGACTGTAGGTCGGTACCGGATCCCACCATTCAGCAGGGGAAGTTCACCGCCACCTCACCATGAAAATACATGCCCTACATTGACGGGACTAATGACCTCAGTTGTTGATGCACCCGGAATCACTGACAATCAATTATATCAATCAATGATCGCTGAACACAATCCTTCAGCCTGAAACGCCACGCCGAGTTCAGCCTTTTGGAGCTCGCGAGGTCATTGGTAATGTTACAATTTGTAACTGGTTTAGTGTTTTCGGGTGCGGTAATTGCCATGGTCATTAATCCAGTAAGTTAAGTGTTTTATATCCAAGGAGATGGCGGTGTTCCTCCTAGGATGAAACTAGAGAACCGGCGCCGACCTACACGTCGGCTTCCGGGATTTCCCCCTCCCAGTATCTCCTCCAGCGAGGCGCCTCCCCGCCACACCGGGACAAGCTCTTAGTTTCCGACGAGCATCCGGTCACGCGAGATAGTGTGATACAGGTACGTGTGTGCATGAGGCGAGAGGTGACAAGGATGAGGAACGCGCAAACCGTGTTCCATTTCTTAGAGTACTGGACCAGCATTCGTCTGCTATTGATCAGAGAAGCCACGGAAATCTACAGCCGTTTACTAGAATTCTCCTCCAGACCATTCAACCCAGTTTTGTGGCTAGTGTCTAACATCCATTCCGTCGGGACGCGAACCCTAGAAACTCCCGGGCAGTGACGCATCAGAGGCAACGCCAATGCTGCCAGAAAAGCAGTTTGAGTGAAGTGAATCCTATCCAATATTACTTCTGAGCAGATTTGATTCTGATTTTTATTAGTTTTCATGTTATGCTTCAAAATAATATGAGATTACAACAATTGAAATAAATATTGGAATTTTTATTGTTGCAGAAGTAAAATCTAACATGTTGCTCTTCTGGTGGTAATTTTTTCGAAACATCTGGAGGTAATTTTTTCGTATCCCGAGTGAAGATGCCGGGGAACCCGCTTCGTTAATTATGAATTACATTTAAACACTGGTATTCATTGGTATAAATTTGCTTACAGGACTGTAAGCTTCAGACCACCTTTCAGCATTAACAGCTGCGAGGTTTAATCTCCAGGAGCGATAGGACTCGACAACTACGTCACCTATTCATTGTCCCTCTTCTCCTCGCTCTCTCCTTTCAATATTTATGTGTAATAATAAAGGGCGGTTTCGGAGATGTGACCGCAAATCAGACAGTTAGACTCACTTTCTCTGATTCCAATCCGACCTAAGCCGTGGACTTTGAGGGGCAAATCGTACGCCTTTCGGACGCATCGCTTAACGCAAATCGTTTGCCTTAACGTACGCCTTTGTTTGGAGGGGAAGTAAAGCCGGCTGCGCCTTGTTGTAGATGAACTATGTAATTGATCCTCGAGCCTAAAACGAGACTTTTATCTGAATTCTAGTCGCCTGTTTCGTCTTCCGAATGACTCCTTCTTTCACTGCTAGATGTCATTAGAAGTGCGGAAAAATTCGCATAATCAAGTGGAAGAGCGAGCCTTATGGTCTGACCCTGGCTACGTAAAATAAGGCATCATTGAAGGAATTAACAATTTACTGATTACTTCCTGTATAAATTCGATATTGTATTTTATATTGTACTTACTCTACAAAGATTTTATCTCTACATTTAACCCCAAAATGCGAACGAATATTTTATTGACTGATTGGTAAGTAATTCCTGGCGCGTCAACTAACGAGATCATTAGTCCCGTAAGAATAGTGCATGTTTTTCATAGGGAGGTAGTGGTGATCTTCTTCCGCTGGATGGCGAGATCCGGTGCCGATCCTCCATCGGCTAGCGGTGTTTTCCCTAACCAGGTATCTCCCACCAGTGAGGTACCACCCCAGCTAGGACAAGTTCCAAGTCCCCGATCGGTGTCCAGGCATGTGTGGTAGTGTAGTGCATGTTAGTGTAAGTGTATGTGTATGTAAGGAATGAGGAATGAGGGTAGTAGCTGTGGCATTCGCCTAGTGTTGATCGGACAAAACCACGGAAAACTATCGATCACAGAAGCCGGCCGCTAGAATTCTCCTCCAGACTCCAGCGACTGAAATCGACCTAGCTGAAAGGCTAGTCTCGAAAAATCCTGCCGCCGTCGGGACTCGAACCTAGGACCTCCCGGTCAGAGGCGCTGCAGTGACATCAGTTGATGCACTGAGCCTCCGCACCCAGTTCGTACATTTGTACGTATTCTTCGTTTTTATTCTGTGAGGTGCTGAGGTATTTGACGAACTCTTTCCACAAATGGCCCACTGCGATCCGTTTCTCCCTTCCGTCTTCTGCGTCCCTTTGCCACCTCGCCACTATTTTTGGCTGCTGTGCAAAAAAATGCCACAAGTCGTCATTAAGAACACTCATCGCGATAACGTTGGGCCTAACATATCATAACAACAATAATAATGGAGTGCACTAAGAAAAACGAATGAATACAAACAATGAGATAAAAACGCGTGTGGTTATTGAATTTGCAGAAAATACATTAGCACGTAAAAAGGAAAATAAATTATGTTGGTTTGTTGTTAGAGAGATGATGAAACATGTGATGAATTCATTGTTTTACTCGTTCCAGGAAATACTCATTTACTCTTTAATTAAGGAAATATTAATCAGTATGTATACATACGTGATAATTAGATGGTTTTATTATGAATTGTGTCGTGATGAGAATAAAGATAATTATTGACAGATTTTGATCGCGCTGAATGAAGATTGCATATTGCATGTTCATTAGCAGAGCAAGCAAACTTTTTACGTTTCCCTTTTGCAGAGTAGTTTTCAGTTTTACATGTGTATATTTGGTAGATGTCACAATGCATTTAATATGTCATAATGCATCATTCATGTTATGATAATGATTCATGTCATAATGCATTTAATATTATATAATAATTTATATATTCTACAAACACTTTCCGTAATTGTATCAAAATAAATACTTTGTAATTTAATTAAGTAAATATTGAATCAAAGTAGAGTATACATGAAAATTATTTCTTATCCATCTGAATAATAGCGGTTTATTGAAGAACAAGTGCATATACTATTTAAGTAAAAATAAACGTGAAAATATAGCCGAATATGGACATCTGGATACTCTGAAAAATAGTAAACTGTTATAAGAATATTTCATCACAATCACTTTTAATTCAGAAAGTAAAATCAAGATGGTATTTAATTCGAATACCGCTGAGAGTAAGGTTATTTGTGCGTGTATCGGATTGAGAGTCAACATCGTAGATCATTGCTCAACATGACACATTACGAAAAATAGAGATCATTCCAATGAGATTAATTATCCCGCTGGAATGCCATTTCGACTGCGACCACCAAAAGCAAAATCTGGCGCAGCGATGAACTCGTCAACCGGCCACCGACCAACGTGGGTCGTGCATCATGTGGCGAGCCGCCATTGCAACATCACACCGTACCGGTGATGACTCCAAAGGCCAATGACATGCAGCGTCGCAAAACATTCCGACAGCGAACTCTAAAATTTGCTGCCGAATACAAACGAGGGGCCAATATAAACGGGCCTGGCGGAAGTAGAGGAGAAGTGGGCCAGCGTCGGAGAAGAAGACATGGGGGGGGGGGGCAGAGATAAGGCGGGAAGCAGATGCACACGTGAGAGCTCCAACGCTGTACTGCCACCCCTGCCGGAGCACCTGGTCCACGGAGTGATGGGGTAAAAGGTCGCCATCTGTGAAGCCTCGACTCCTATATACCTCCTCACCTAGTTTATCGCCACCTTCTCTCTCTCTCTCTTTCTGTCTCTTCCTCTCTCTTTCTCTCTCTCTCTTTCTCTCTCTCTCTCTTTCTCTTTCTTTCTCTCTTTCTTTCTCTCTCTTTCCCTCTCTTTCTCTCTTTCTCTCTCTCTTTCTCTCTCTCTTTCCCTCTCTTTCTCTCTCTCTGTCTCTCCCTCTCTCGTTCTCCTAATCAGTTATAAAATGGTGCATTAACTTGAACATGACTTCTTCAAAGTAAGCTGCCCTCCCCCTTCCCTTCAACTTCCACAACTTGTCAAATCAATGAGAGGACTCCGAGGGCGGCACGTCACACTCTGTATCGCATCGTCATTCTGCGCCGACCGCCAGCGACCCACACGCTGCGCGGAGGGCAGTTGGTCCAAGGCGCGTTTGGGTAGCGCGGCGGCGAGCAGCAGATGAGGAAACGAGGTAGAATTAATGAATTGGGAGTGTATCACGAAGATCGTTAGTGATCAAAGGCTGTGTACTTTTAAGAGCTCCTGTAGAGATCTAACAGAAAATGTAGAACACTCAATCGCTTAAGGCGTACGCCGGGATGGTCACTTGTTTTGCACTCCCAGTCATAAATATACAGCTTGACCCCCTCTTAGTCTCTCTTCTTTCGTATTTTCTTCATTTTCATTTGTTTCTTTTCTCTCATTTTCTCTTCCAATTCTATGCGTTCATACTGTTTGGTCCTAAGCCACCATCCTGATCGAGGTTTTCTGGGTTTACTCAATCGCTTAAGGCGTATGCCGGGATGGTTCCTATAGTTTTGCACTCCCAGACGTAAATGTACAGCTTACCCTCCCATTCTTAAATGTTACTACTGTATTAGTACAGATTCAGTGGTTAGGCGGAAGAGCATGCCCAATGGCCTGAGCCTAGCCATTAATAAATATATTATTATTATTATTATTATTATTATTATTATTATTATTATTATTATTATTATTATTATTATTATTATTATTATTATTAGAAATGTGATTATAGAGAGCACACTTTTCAACCGACGTAATGCGAAGTACAGAAGAAAAGGTATCCGGTCTGAGTGACCCAAATTTCTGGTAGTACAAAATTATTCGCCGATCCAGATGGCCGAGGAGGCTAAGAGCGTGTACCGACTCAGCGCTTCGGTCCGAAGGGTCGCGTGTTCGAGTAATTCCTTGTAATTGCTTGTTTGTGCCTTGTCTCTTACGTATGTATTGCTACGGAGGGCCTCGCTTTCTGCTGACCCCAGAAAATAGGATCCCGCAAGTGTCTTGGTGTTTAGTGTATGGTCAAATATGCGTCCCATTAGGATATAAAAGGCAAGTGACTGTTGACTGGAAAAATCCCTAGGAAAAAAATAAAATCTTTCCGTTACGTGCTGAATGCTGGCTGGTACCCGTCGTTTGTTTATAAAGCTTCACGTTCTTTCACTTCAACGGCCTATCAACTGACGACCCTACTAAATAACCCTGGTCTCCATCGGTTGTTATTCATATGTCATTGGACTGCGTTGAATTAAAAGTATAATTCATTTGGAAGTACCGCATCTGTCAACTAGTATGAAATCCGTTTAATGTGATGGATGAGGATAATTAATATTTTGTTGAGTATTTGTTATAATTGTCTGTGTTGAATATGTGGTATTCACATTGATTTACCTAAACTCCATAGATTAACGGAAGTAACAGATGATCCGTCAACTATGCGTCACATTAGAACAGTTACCGCGTCGAGTCATGGTAAACAGTGTTGTTTTTAATTTTGAACTGACAGCAGATGATATCATGAAATCAGGCATTATTATTCAACCAACTTAATGATAATGTGCTGTTCCTTTTACCTTGCAGGATACCAACCTTCCACTAACTAAAATCATTTTTTCCGACAGAAATTAAGGCTCTGTTGCGACTTCTCTTCGTCTGAGCTTGAACTTATTTTTATCGTTACATTCTATGACTTACTTGTGGTCTGTAAAAGAGATAATTTTTAATGAAGCTTTCCACTTTGAGACTGTTTCGACGTTGGCTGTGCAGATGTTTTCAGCAGAGTTCATATATGTTGAGCAGAAGAATTTGGGTTCCATTCTCTCGTAATATTTGAATGTCATCAGATGATTAGTGCCTGATTGATTTTCACATACCACCACGAATCCTTATTTGAACGAATTTGAACACCATCTCATTATTTTCATTCATCTATTGCCCCTATTCGTTCTTCATTTTTTAACACTAGCTACAAAGTTGAGTCGAATTCTCAACCATTGGATAGACAAGAAGTCTAGCTCTTATTGGCCGTTTCTACTATCAATACCTGGTGTATGTGAAACCAGTATACACCAATATACTGAAAAACGGCTGCGATCTTTATACTTGTCCCTTTCTCCCCCTTACATACTAACACACATGTCGTGGGAGAAGTCGGGAACTTCGAGATTATTCTGTGTGGGATGATTCCTCGCTGAAGAAGGTTCTGTGAGGAAACCTCGTAATTTGTGTAGATCGGTGATGGATTTTACGTTCCAATGAGGGACAAACACTGCCTTCTTCACAGATATAATGTGCTCTTCACTTACGGAAATAATGACCTAGATAGTTGAATCAAAATTCACTCACATACTCATCTATTACCATAATTCATATTATGAAAGGAAAGACAAGACATTACTATTGCCTCAGACTTGGAGGTCCTAGGGTTCGAAGCTGATCGGTGGGAGGATTTTCGACACTAGCGAGATGGCAAGATTGAGTTCAGCCGCTGTCTGTAAGAGAACTCTAGCGGTCGGGTGCTATGATTGAAACTTTCCGGAGATTTCTTCTACCAACACAGGGCGAACGCCCGAGCAGTACTCTAACAAACGGGCCACAGACTGCGCGCGATCTTTCCTCCCTCTTCTTTATCCAATACTCACCCTCCCACATACACACTTACACTAACATGCAATACACTACCGCACATGCCGGGAGACCGGTCGGAAACTTAGGAGTTGTCCCGGCGGGGGCTGTGCCCCGTTGGTGGGAGATACCTGGCGAGCACTACCTCGCTGCTCAGCGACCGCCGAAAGTGTGGAGTCGTCTTAATCCTTTATTGCATAGTGTTACTCAGCTGTAACCTAATGTTTTTCAGGTCATAAACGCATTCTAACTATTTAATTATGGACTATTTTATATTACACGTGATGTACATCATGAGTTTACGTCACCCCATGCATTATTAGTGGTAAACGCGATAAGATAGCGAGATAAAGTGATAGTAATCAAGTGGCGTGGTGAATCCGAACTTCCTAGTATCACTCTATTACCATATATCAAAAACGAAACGTTTTTAGGAAAATAAACTAAAATACGAATGATACTTATTTTATTGAGTTGCTTGATACTTATTTTATCACATAAACGATTTCAAAAATAAGTATTTTTTTAAAAAAAAAAAACATCGCGTAATATAGCACATTTTGTTGGAGGAGTAACACAATTTAATTTTGTGTTTTCCTCATGCAATAGCAATTCAAAACAAGTTTTTCTCAAGCAATTTCAAAGCATTCTTTTATTTTCCCTTAGTTAAAATAAATAAATGTAATGAAAAATAATTATTGCAAGTAAAAATAAAGAAATACGTTAAAGGGTTAAAGGTCGCGCGAACAGCGAGAATCGCGAGCCGTGAGGTGTGGAGAGGAGAAGAGGGGCGGGGCAGGGAGTGCCGGGCGGAGAGGGATGGAGAGGTGAGGGGCAGGGAAGTGAGTGCCGGGCGGAGAGGGGGCGGGGCAGGGAGTGCGGGGCGGAGAGGGGGCGGGGCAGGGTGTGCCGGGTGGAGAGGGGAGGGGCGAGGAAGTGAGGGGAGGAGAGGGGAGGGGCGGGGCAGGGTGTGCCGGGTGGAGAGGGGAGGGGCGGGGAAGTGAGTGTAGGGAGGTGAGGGAGGAGAGGCTGGCTGCGCCGCGGCTTTACGGCTATCTGTCATGCGGCGCGCTGCCGCATCTCGTCGGGGCGTAATTTGCGCCCTGGGCCCCGGGCAGCCGCCGCCGCCGCCGCCGCCGGCCCATTATGCACCCGGTCGATGCGGGCGGGGCGGAGCGGGGTGGAGCGGGGTGGAGCGGGGCAGGCCGAGGGCCAGGTGAGGCGCCGCCCCGGTGACCACTTGATATTCTTCGCCCTTCGCCGTCCACACCGTCTCTCCCGCCAGGCCGCCGTCCCCTTCCCACCTGTCGTTCTCCGGCGACCCCAGAGATCTGAAAATTTGGGAAAACATCAATTATTAGGGGAGACCGGGGCGGGCTGACTGGCTGGTGGTAAGGTTCCTACAAAGGCCACGTATCAAAGCCCTAGCTTTGTGCCAAGGGTGCTTCACGCCCTGAAACTTTCCATAGAAGTCCAGTATGATCAGGACTTGTAAGGGTGAAATCGTGGTCTCAAATATGTTTTCAAAATTGGAGTGTCATATTTTTGTAGTTAATTGTCTTCTCTAATTTAAAGAAGGTAAGATTTGGATTCCCTTTCTTTTTTAGGTCAAACGATGATCTTGATTTTTGAGTATTCGTTTATAGTTCTGAGATCCCTTGTTAATTGTGCGGACATTTTTAATAAAAATTGAATATGACTTTATTTCAAGATTTGACTTTACAAAATATTTTTAGAAAATATTTATAGACTGTACAAACTATTTTTCTCAGTTACATCTATCTTTAATATTATTAGTTGAAGGAAGACACCTAAAAAATTTTGAACTTTCGCAGTTTTTGAAAAATTAGGTATTTTAATGAAAAGGAGACTTTACCAGTCTTTTAAGTTAAATTTGGAGGTATTTGTTTAGAAAGTTGGGAAAATCTTCAGTTGTGAAAGGCCTCATTTAAAGTACCTTCAAGAATTAGAACATCCGTTTAAGCCACAAAGGATGTCGGGCTCATTTAAATCGATCCAGAAATATTAATTTCGCAGAAAATCGGCGGACCGATTTAGGCGGTAGCGTTGACTACACTTCGACAGACCTTTGGCCACCAACGGATTCCCTGTTTTCCGGAGCAAGATTACAACACATTTTCTTTTTATGACGCACGAGCCAGAGAGTAAAACCGTCTCTGTCGGCCCGGTGGCCGAGATCGCTAAGGCAGTAGTGTCGTAGTGATCTCGGATTGAAGGGTCACGGGTTGGAGTCCCTCCTCGGGCATGGTTGTATTTGTGTTCGTCCTTTCACCCCTTACCATTACCATTTCGTTTCATCTCCACAGTTAGCGTAACGTTAACTCCAATAGTGGTCACTAATGACCTAGATACTACGACCTTAAATAATAATAATAATAATAATAATAATAATAATAATAATAATAAAAACCGTTAGTGGTCGCTAATGACCTAGATGTTGCTACGGCCTTAAATAATAATAATAAAAAACCGTTAGTGGTCGCTAATGACCTAGATGTTACTACGACCTTAAATAATAATAATAAAAAACCGTTAGTGGTCGCTAATGACCTAGATGTTGCTACGACCTTAAATAATAATAATAAAAAACCGTTAGTGGTCGCTAATGACCTAGATGTTGCTACGACCTTAAATAATAATAAAAAACCGTTAGTGGTCGCTAATGACCTAGATGTTGCTACAACCTTAAGTAATAATAATAAAGAAACCGTCTCTGAGTACGTAGGTTTCACTGAATGAAAGGAGTAGGGGCGAAGTGCCGCTGGTTAAGGGCTCCCCGCTGCGCTGCCGTGTCTTTGCCAACGCCGTCCCCACCGCCGTCGTGAGCGAGGGCTGGGCCGGCCAGGCTGCGCGCCGCCTAATTAAGGCCACGGGGCGCGCGCGCGAGCGGCGCGACGCGGCGCGGCGTGGAAATATGGCGCGGGCGTGATCGGCTCCGCGCGCCCAAGTTCGGCGCTCCGCCGCCGGAGGCTTATGGCGGCGCGCGTGCGAACCGATGGCAGCGACGGGCGAGCACCGCACACACAGAGACGAAGGGGGAGGTTAATGGGGAAAGTGAGGTTAGGTGAGATTGGAGGATGGGAGGAAGCAAAAGTGTTGCGGGGTACCAAGCTGAAGCAGCAAGCGGAGTGTTTATAGTAGGGAGCGTTCAGTTTTTAGGTTTGGTTTGGTTTGGTTTTTTCGCGTCAACTGCTTTGGTCATTAGCCCCGTTAGTGTAGTGCATGTTTTTTCTCGGGAGATGTCGGTGATCTTCCCCCGTTGGATGGCGAGATCCGGCGTCGACCTACCGTCGGCTAGTGGGGTTTCCCCCTAACCAGGACTCTCCCACCAGCGGGGCACCGCCACAGCCAGGACAAGCTCTAAGCTCCCGACTGGTCTCCCGGAATATGTGGTAGTGTAGTGCATGTTAGTGTAAGTGTGTGTTGAAGGGGAGAGGATAGGACAAGGAAGAGGAAGGAAAGATCGCGCGCGGTGCGTGGCCCGTTTGGTAGGGTACTGTTCCGGCATTTGCCTGATGTTGATCGGAGAAACTACCGATAAGAGCAGCCGGCCGCTAGAATTCTCGTCCAGGCAGCAACTGAATTCGACCTAGCTGAAAGGCTGGTGTCGAAAATCCTGCCGCGGTGGGGAGTGTAACCTAGGACCTCCCGGTCAGAGGCGCTGCAGTGACATCAGTTCATGCACTGAGCTACCGCTCCCGGTTTAAGTTTTTAGGATGGTGTATGGTGTGGTAGAGTAAAATGAGGTTTGGCGGAATGGATCAGCGTGTGTGTAGTGTGTTGGAGGGGGGGAGCGTAAAATGGTAGTATCAAGCGGGGTGTTGCAGTGCGAAGTGGAGTGTGGAAGCGAATGGAGCAGGCTGTGAAACCGTTGAGCGAGTTGTGGTAATGTCGAGTGGCGTGTGGCAGCCCATGAGCGAGATGTTACTGCAAGGAAGGGGGTGTGGCAGCATGGAGCGAGGAATTGCAACGAGGGGCGTTGGGCGGTGTACGTAGCATTGAGTGGACTACGCCTGCATGGAGTGGGGTTTGTCAGCGTGAAGCAGGGTTGGTCAGGGAGCCCTGAAGGGAAGTCGAAGTGTGGTGAAGCGAGGTTCAGTGAAGTCGAGCGCCATCGGCCGGTGGGCGACACGACGCGGGAATGGTAATGGCATGCCGCTGCAGGCAGAGGCTGGGCGCAAGTGGGGGCCAGGGCCAGGCGGTCGCTGTGAGAGAGGCATCGCTGATGAGGGCCAAGCCCAGGCGACCTGCCGCTGTACGGGCTATGTCGTGCGGCCCGTGACCTGACAGGGCCGGAGAATGGCTGGAAGTTTTTACGCTGCAAAACGTAGCGCTGTAAAAGGAAAGTTACGAACCCATTGAATTTTGGGAGTTTTAATGGTCTGTGGTTCAAACTATCTCAATATACTGGGTATAAGTGGAGAACTTGTTGGACGGACCATCGGTGAAGTGAGAGAGAATACTGGGCTGTGAGAGGAGGGTTATTATGTTAATAACTACAACAAATATTTCAGAGTTAATGAAAATAGTTAATTGTATATTAAGTGCTGAACAAACGAACTTAAAAACAACAGCAACACGATACACAACATTTTTTTCTACGATCCTATAAAAATGCTTATATTAGGAGTCTTGATATGTTTCATCTCTCCTCTTCCTGAGTAATTCGAATGGAACCAAACCTTCGTTAACGTTTATAACAAAAGACCGTGTTTTCGCGACATAAGGTAGTGACTCATTGTTGTTTCATACGAGTTCCTATTGAGCAACTGGTACATCCTGATTATAATTACAAACAATGCTTATTTTCCACAGAGTTGTTCGAATCTACGAACGCTATATTATCAAATTTGTACAATTTAATAATCAATTTAATTGGTGGCGTCGTGTTGCTTCCTGGTCCGGTGCCTGCCTGGTGTGTCGCACATGTAGATGTTCCGTGGAGGTGCGTCGAGTGTCGCAACGGCGTAAGAGGCCTGCGACGTGAACTTTCGCGTCTTCAACAGGAGTTCATGCTGCTGACTGCTAATCTTGCTGCGACTCAACAGGAGCTGCAAGCTCTGGTGGCGGTAACAAGAGTGACGGAGGTGGAGGAGACGGCAGTGACTGCAACGAAGTACGCAGCGGCGATGGTGGCTCAGCCAGCCACAGCGGCCCTGCCAGTCGAGGTGACCTCGCCAGCCCCGGCGGTGACCAGTCTCCCAAACGCAGTGTCTACGGCGGCGATGGCAACAACATTTGCCACTGTTGTGAGAGGTCCAGAGTCGTCTGGAACAAACATTTTCTGGTTCTGGGTCTGGTCTTGCGTATGTGTGTTCGGTGACTCCATTGTGCGTCACATCCGTCAAGCAAACCTCGTAAAATGTTACGCGAGAATCGACGAGGAGTTTAAATTTCAGATGGAAAGCAGCAATGTGGAATCCCCTGAAATTGTCATCATTCACGGAGGCTGCAAAATTCAAGAGATGTCGCTCAACGTGACAACCTCATAGACAACATCTACGATCTTTGGTGTGGTAGTTTTCCTTCCACCTGAATAGTGCTAAGTTATGGTATTCACAGCCGCACAGTGGGGCCAGAGGAGGGGGAAGAGTTGACAAAAAGTCCTAATTCAAAATATGTTTCAGAGCTTTGAAAATATGCTTTAGATGTGCTAAGAAGAAAGGTGTTCTTCGATGCAAGTATTGTAGCACTCTTGACTAGGAGAATTGTACGTGCTATGGATACGTTATCTGGAAATATGTATTTTAAATCTGTATTTCTAAAAACATTTCTAAAATAATAATTTAATAATTCCAAGTAGAAAGTTCACGTATCACAATGGAATGAAAATTTTAAATCCGTTTTTTCATATTGCCTTTTAGTTCCCTTCCGGACGTTTTCGGGCTACAATATTAACTGAATCTGATTCTGAAATTCATCTAGTTTTCAAAACATTAATCAAAGTTTGCCCGTGGTTGCCCCGTTTTGCGTTAAGGTACTTTGTTTATGAAGATGATCATCTAGTTTCGTTAGCCTTTCTACCTACAATATTATTTTTATTGCATTTCGCTGGCTAGTCTCACAATGAAGGTACATGCGTTTCAGAAACGAGGATTAAGGGTAAGCGGGTAGGAGGATCTTTTGGCACTAGTAGTGGAGCCTGACTTTCCCACACCTTTCCGTAATCTAGGGGTCAAAAGCCCATACTGAATCATCATCGTCACCTTCATCTGCAAGTGTTGAAGCTGAGGTGCAGCACACGGCAGCGAGGTCGTGGCGCGGTGCGGGACGGGGCGGAGCGGGGAGGGGCGAGGCGGGGGAGGGGCGTGGCGGGGAGGCGCGGAGCGGAGCGAAGATGGGCGAGGCGGGGTGGTGGGACAGCGCGACGCGGAGCGGGACGGCACGGGGAGGGGCGAGGCGGGGAGGGGTGGCTCGGGGGAGAGCAGAGATGGACGAGGTGGGGAGGGGAGTGGCGAGGCGGAGTGGGCGTGGTGGAGCGGAGATAGACGAGGCAGGGAGGGGCGAGGCGGGCGGCACAGGGCGGAGCGGAGGCGGGCGGGGCGGGGCAAGGAGGGGCGGGGCGGCGCCGGGCGGAGCAATAAATCTACTGCAGTGGCGCTCAAGCAAAAGAAGCTTGAAGGCTTGTTTTTCACAAGCAGCAAATACATTTATGAAATAGAAGAAGACAGGGCAGGGTGAAGCTGGAGATGGGTAAGGAGTGGGAGGGGGCGAGGCGGGGCGGAGCGGAGATGGGTGGGGGTGGGGGGGGCGAGGCGGAGGCGGGCGGAGATGGAGTGGGGGTGGGAGGGGCCGAGGCGGGGCGGAGCGGAATGGAGTGGGGGTGGGAGGGGCGAGGCGGCATCCGGGCTGCGAGTCAGCGCCGCGTGAGGGCGGCGGGCGGGGGGGGGGGAGGCGCCGTAACTCCGAAGCGCTTCACGCTCGATAAGGCGGAGATAGGGGCCGCTTATGGCGCGCGGCGGAAAAACGCGGCCGCGGGGGCGTGGCGCGGGCCGCGCACGGCCAGCCAAGGGCCAACGAAAGTGGCGCTGGGGAGAGGCTTCCAGATGAAGTGGAGGCCACTCCCAGGACGGTGTCGAGGAGATGTGATAGTGAGGGTTCAAGCAGAAGTGGTGGCGGGGTGGAGCAGAGTTGGTAGTGGTTGTAATGAACTGACTTCGATTTGGTAGAGTGGGTTAGGAATGGAGTCAGTATTCAATGGTTTGAGGTTATGATGAAAGGATGACCGTATTACCGTAACAATAATTACGATAATACAGTAATAAGCGGAAACAGATATTACGGTAATAAGCGGTTACCATATTAAAGGAGGTCGTAATTTACTACAGATAGTTCAATTTCCAATTATAGCGATTTGTCCTGTAACAGCACAGTAGCCTCTTAGAGACACGGAATTTCAATTTACACAGAAGCAATGTATTTATTATTTGTTCAAAATCACCAAGGTATTCTAAAATCCTTTTTTCATCTTCAAAATTATTTTGAAAAAACCGATAATTTTTTTTTCTTGAAAAAGGAAGAATTTGAAAACAGTAACATATATGTCTGACACTACGCACGTGTTGCATTGTTGAAAGGGGAGAAAAATGTCATAAAATGCAAATTAAAGATGAACTAAGTTTGTGTCATTGTACTATCTACAGTGTGCCATTAATTTTCCGGTAAGAAGAATTTTGATGTAGATATGAAGTGTGTTGTTCTATAAAAATACTCAAGAAATTAACTGCAGAAGAGGTGCAGAATACGTAGAACTTCAAATTTTAAAGTTTTAGATTTTCGAGATTTATAAAATAAATATGGTTTGTGGACTATATAATAGAACGAAATAAAATATATTATTTGGTAAGTTTTTTAAGCTTTGAAATTTCCAAATCCCAAGTAGCATTTGAAAAAAATAAACATTTATCAGTACAGAAGTTTTCAAGTACAAATTAGTAATATTTGCTTCTGGTAAATCAGTATAGTTTTAATGCAAGTGTTTTTTAACCTGCAAAATATTCAGATATTTTTTTAATCTGTATATTTCTTAAAAAATAGTGAACTCAAGAAATATTTGTATAAAATGGTTCATTATATAATAAATTATGTTTTTCACTTAAAATTGAGGTATAATAAAATTGCTTTTAGATATTTCCTTCCATTCACGTGTTTTGTTGGGAAATTAAGTAATAAGTCTCTCAGAGATGTTTCAGCATATCATTGCAAATTCTTACAGCGTTATTAAGTGCTAACATAATTATAATAGAGCTAAAGAGACACTTTTGCCATTTAACTACATACAAGAAGAGCACTGCAAAAATTAGCACTTTTGGAGAAATAAAAGTAAACATGATATCGTTGGCGTCCGTAAGCATTCATGGTGTGGGCCATCGAGGTGATGTCGCGTCGAAGGTTGAGGTTGCGACGTTTTGACCATCATATTGTGATTTGCTTGAGGACTGTAGTGCGTACACTACAGCCCCGAAGAAGACTACGATGTGATGGTCGAAACGTCGGCACCTCAGCCTTCGACGCGGCGTCACCTGGACAGCCTAGTTAAAAAGTAAACATTACCAGTAAACTCATGGCTTTCGATCGAATCTCACTTTAAACCCAAACATTACCTGTTCAGTTTTATGAATGAATGTCTTATTTTACGTGACGAGACTCAGGCCATGAGGCCTGCTCTTCCGTCTGACGACGCAAATTTCATGACGCTTCTTTCACCTTTCAGGGGAGAAAGAAGGTATTACTTGGGCGACAAAACAGGCAATGTGAATTTAGCTCAGAGGCTTTATTTAGGCTCGAGGATCTTCTACATGCAGTAAATCTACTTACATGGGACAACCGGCTTTACTTCCCCATCCGAAGGAAGGCGTACGAAGGATTGTCTTGCCCTTAAAAATCCACGGCTTCGATCGGGTTTGTACCTGTAAACTTGTGTACAACAGCCCGATACATTAGCCGTTACACCAACGCCGCCGGGGTGTTAGTTTGTCCTTAATTGAATTGTACACAGCCTGCGTCCATCCTCTTTCGTGACTGGAAGTGCCCGCTGAGAGGTTACCTGGGTGTGCGCTTGAGGGCGGCTGGTGCCTACTGCGCCGGTGGCGGCGCCCGCGGGCCGCGCGTCAAGAGGCAATCAGGGAGGGGCAGCGCAAACCGCAGCCGCGGCCGCGGGCGAAGCGTCGCCCCCTGCTCGCCCAGGGCGGGCGGCGGCGCCGTGCGGTGGCGGGGCGGCGAACGGGCACGCGCTGGCGACCGCACCGGACTCCACCGGCGGCTTCCCTCGCCGCTCTCTTTCGCTATTTCGCTCAATTCATGAATGCTTATCACAACACAAGTCTTTAAGACATCGTCGGACAAAAAGAGATTAGACAATTATGATTGATTGGTTGATTGTTAGTGATTGCGGGCGCGTCAACTGACAGGGTCGTTAGTACCGTAAGTGTAGTGCATGTTTTTCTCTCGGAAGGAGGCTGTGATCTTACCCCGCTGTATGGCGAAATCCGGTGCCGACCTACCGCTAGCTAGCCGGCTAGCGGGGGAACCCCCAATCAGGCGGGGCATCCCCCGAGGGGGTCCCGACAGAGTTTGTCCCGGCTGGGGGATGCCTCACCAGCGGGGCGTAGCCTCAGTCGGGGCAAGCTCTAAGCTCCCGATCGGTCTTAGAGAATTATGAAACGAGGTCGTTACACCGAATATTCTAATAAGATGGTATGAAATGAGTATCTTAGGTTTTATTCATTTCGAAAATACGTCAATGTAGTATTACGTTCGTTTAAATTTGAGTATTCGTGTAGCAATTTTTTGTTGATAGTTGTTAATACTAAGCCATGGATAAATTATTAGAATATGTGTTTTCTTGTAATTCTTGTTACGAAACTTTCATGAAGTTTGACTTTTAGATAACCATACCAATCGCATCACATTCCAAAGGAATATTCCCCAAATGGCAAAGCAGACGGGATTTCAAAAAGAAATTCACATTCTAAAAACGTGATATTTTGTGTCTTTTCTACAAACCTATAATAGAAATCCCAACGATAATTTCCTCCCCCCCCCCACACACACACACTCATATGAAGTATTTTGTGAATCACCTCCTGTCCGGAATAGACGTGGTGGGAGACAAAAAAGAAGGATTACAGTTATGCAGTTTGAGAACACTGTGAGGGAGTAGTAGGCGATGGGTTTCATGTTTCTGGTGGTGAGATATTAAATGGTGATGGTGAGGGATGTAATTGTGTCTTAGATTGGGTTTGATGACTTTAGTAGGAATAATTGTAATCGTGGAGGGTTGGACATGAAGTTTACTATTACGGTGGATATAATAGTGTAGTAGCCATTGCAACGAAAAAAACTGTTAGAAAATTAATTAATATTATTTCTCGTACTAAATTGTATTCATGTTAGGACATTATTACACATAGTGCAATTGGAGTTTTGAACTGAAGTCATAAACAGAACTATATCTTCAGCTATTTTATGAATGTTCCTTTCTGCTCCGAAACTTTAATTCAAGTAGATATCGCGATTAGCAAATAAAAGAAATTAATTTGCTGTGAGAAAGGGAGAAATCAAGTATATCTTTCGTCATATTTCTCTTCCGCAATTCTAGAAACTTCCTTTCAACCACGCTCTTAAGTATTTTATGAGAACAAACTTTCATTTGATACACTCTCAGTTGCAGTGAACGCAAAACTTTCCCCGTCAGGCTGCGCGAGTGAACTTTGCGAAAACGGTTTCAATTCGACTTCTGAGCGGAGCCACCGCTGTGGAGCGCCTCGGGGTGTGGGGGGGGGGGGGGGGGGGGGGGGGGGGCCTCTGCAGGTGACGCGCGTCCCCGACAGCCTGCGGCTCCCAACAGCGCAGCGCCCTCGCCCCCCCTCCCCCCCCCGCCGCCCCCGCGGCTGTCCGCTGCCTGCACAGCGCCGCGGTGGCCGCCTGCCCACGCTCGCCTTCGCCCCGCCCCGCCCCGCCCCACCAATCCACTCCCGGCAGCAGAGTTTTCCGCTCCCGTAGCGCACTCGACGTGAAGGGGGCGTCGAAACCTTTAGATATGGTTTGAACAACGAAGCAAGTTTTTGTGGAATAATGGAATATATTTTTCATTAGAATCTTCTCCAGAGTTCGTGCTCTCTCTATACTCGATTCTCTCTTGTCCTGACTCTAAGTATCGGAATGCAGTCTTTAGCACTTTCCAATGCCTCTTGCCAAATGCCTGTGGCACCATTGCACCATCCCACTCTCCGAAAGCCTTTTTAATCGCCTAATAATATGCGAGATTCAATTAATTTCCAGGAGCTCCAGTCGACTCCGTTTATAGTGAACTTGGATAGAGTGAACCCTCAGTTATAGTGAACTTAAAATCCTTGGTCCCGTTCCACATACATTTAAGCATAAGAAGATTCCGTTATAGTGAATTTGAACCTCGGCTGTAATGAACGTAGGAAATACAACGTCCTGGAAATTAATTCCCTCCAGGAAAAGAATGTATCAGTGCCACAAATTCAAACATTATGCAGCTTGAAAAAAATCGTCGGCCAAAAGTCATAATAGAAGTCTTCCCTGAGGTGGTCAAAAAAGTCTCCTCCTAGGACTCTGGTAAAAGACAGAGAAATTATTAATGAGTAAGTACGAAGCAATCAATGACTTACGTTCACTATATCCGAGTTCACTATATCCGAGTTCGCTATATCCGAGTTCGCTATAACCGGAGTCGACAGTACACCACAGGTGTATGCGCCGACAGGTGCAATGGGAATGTGCTGCTTGGCAAGGGGCCCTCGCGGTCCTCTGCCAGCGGCCGGGCAGCGCAGGGGCGCGGCGCGGCGGGCGCGCTGTGCAACTGGGCCATGAATCCGGCAGTTGAGAGCGTCCGGGCGGTCCCCGCCCCTCCCGCACCACACGTGACCGGAATGCGGCGGGGAGCGGCGTAAGCGCCGCCATTTCGACCCTAATGAGGGCGGCGCGGCGGCGCAAAGCTGGGGCGTAAAATTGTATACAAACTTCAAACGCGACCGGGGGCGGCGCCGGCGGAAGAAATCGCATTTCCGGCCCTCGCGCCCGCCCCCGGCCCCGCCCCCAGCCCCGCCCCCGCCGCGTCGCAAGGCGAGCCGCTGTGGCGTCGCCATTAACGCGTTTAGGCTAACGAAATCCAAGCGGTTAATGCGATGGAGTGAAACTCGATTTTCGATACAGTCGTGACGCGACGCGGTGGCCGCGCGGGCGGCGGCAGTGAGAGGGGCGGAGGAGAGGGCGAGGGCGAGGGACGGGCTGACGCTTGTGTAGAATGTCCGCGATATGAGAGAGACTGATGGTATCGATAGTAATGAGGACTGGAGAATTGGGGGGAAGTATGAGAGAAGAATTAGTAATGGAACCGCGGGTTAATGGAGGGGAAGTGTGTGTGTGTGCAGCGATAAAATAAAAGAGGTTACTGGGTGATTGGTTTAGATTGCGGGAAAGTATGGAAATGGGGGTATCTACCAGCCGATGTGACATAATCTCTCAAATAATAATATTTGTTGGCAGAGTTGACAGGCGGGGCAGACGTGTGATGAGGTGTGTCACAGGCCAGCTGGCGGAGGGGCGCGGGGTGTGGCGTTGAACGGGGCCAGCCGCGTGGGTGCCCGTCCTCTGGGGGTGGGGTGGGGCGGGGACGGAAGGGGGAGCGCGCGTTTCAATTTTCCACCCCGAATGAACTGACCGGCATTAGCATATTAACTTACAACTCCCGGCGCTCGCGGACTGGCTACCTCCCCGCCCCGCCCCGCCCCGCCCCCTCCCGCTGGCCGCCGACGTGTTCGTGTTTGCACGCACCATTGGAGCCGCCCGCCCGCGCGCGTACGTTTAGCTCCGTTTTAAGGCTCTTTGGAACGGCGCACCGCTGTAAAACCGACCGTAACACATTCGTTAAAGGACGCGAATGTCCCTTTGAACAACCCTGACAATTTCCGACTTGGACCGTATCGGGGCATAAAAGAAACCGTCGGACCAATTGCGCAGTTGGAGGATTGTATCGATGAAATGATTTCTGTTGCGAAACGAGAGGTGCTCTCGGCAGGCAGTAAGGCTATGTTTCCTCTGTAGGGTCGTTGAAGATAGCGACACACAAACGGAGAAATATGGGAGATGGTTTTATCTGTTTCCATTTTAAGGAATGGTACTAGACTCGTGGCTTTTCTCACGCTTAAGTGCATGACGTAGCATATTGATTGTTTTAAAATGATTATATGACACGTAATGATATTCAAATTAACCTAACTGATAGGTCTTTGGCAGAAAGTAACTCTTTTTTGTTTGTTTGAGTGATTAATTAATATGCAGCTATTGAACACCTAACTTAAATACAGCACCAAATACTCATATCTCTGTTCAAATTTGTTAATCCATTTCAGCTGCTACTAAACTTAATTTCCTTCAAACAATTAATTGGTTTTATAGAAATTTGTATAGATATAACAACTTCCTCGTTTTGATCATCATTCATAAATTAAATCAGTTTAAATTAAATTTGACACATTGAAGTTCGTTTATTTTCATTGACACAGTGATAAACTCACTTTCCATTTTAAATAAGTGAATGAAAAATAATAATGAACTACAGTGTTTTTGAAAGGGAAATCAAAAGAGGAAAATAAAGTTAAAATATTAAATAAAATAACGTAACTAATGAAAATTCGTTTAATGACACGAAGGGGGGAGTTAAACGCATTTCGTTGTTTAGATGAATTACTAAATCACTTTAAAAATTTGTTTCCTGACTTCATTTTTGGCAAATACACAAACAGACAAGAGATAAAGATGCTACGAATATTATTGTAGGGGAATAGAAAGTTTAAGACGTAAACCAAACAGCATTCAGAAAGTCATATTTTAAAAGAATTTAATTTTCTGACAAATTATTTCAAAATTTCTTGAAATCCTTCCCTTTTTAGGAGTTTATTATATTTTTGCAGCTCATTTATATTCAGTATCACAATGATAAATTACATGGAACAACACTTTATCCTTACTCTCTGCTTTTATTACTCAACAAAAACAAATTATATGTAATGTGAAATTGCATGTGTTGTATGAAATTGAAATTGAAAACTTTTATGAACAAATATAAGAATTTACTCCAGTGCTATCTTAACGTATATCTACGTTTCATGCAATTTCCGGTATGCATATTACATGTATTTTTACATACGTATTTATTATTGTAAAGTTTCCTATTATGCTTACAGTGAACGTAAAGAGATCAACATTCAGTTGCATAACGCACACACCACACCCACGCATGCGCGCGTAGGTCTAGCGTCCGGCTGCACTTTTAACGGCAGCCGCCCCCACCCCCTCCCCCTCCCCGAGCGCCCATCGCCCGCGGCGGCGTCCTCCGCCGAGCAATCCAGCCATGCAAATGCGCGCCTCATAAACATAAGTGGCTTCTAACCCGGGGGCGGTAATCCCGACGGAGACGCCCGCCGCCCGCCCGTCCGCCCGCCCACAGCCGCGCCGCCGCCGTCGCCCGCGCGGGGACATTACCCATCTGGGTCAGCGGTGTACGGGCAGGGGTGATGGTGGCGCGAGGGTTGCTGTGGCCGAAGGGCGGGCGCGAGTGGGGGATGGAGATGGAGCGAAGAGGCGGGGACAGGTATGGGAATGGGCGCGGGGACGGGAGTGAGTGCTGGAGCGGGGGCGGGCCGCGGGGCAAGGGCGGGCGCGCGGGCGAGCGCAAGACTGGGCGCGGGGGCGTAGACGAGCGCGGGGGCGGAGGCGGGCGCGGAGGTGGGCGCGGGGGCGGAGGCGGGCGCCGAGGTGGGCGCGGGGGCGGGCGCGGGGGCGGGCGCGGAGGTGGGCGCGGAGGCGGGCGCGAGGTCGGGCGCGGAGGCGGGCGCGGGGGCGGAGGCGAGCGCGGGGGCGGGCGCGGAGGCGGGGCGGAGGCGGGGGCGGGCGCGGGGGCGGGGCAGGGGCGGGCGCCGGGGTGAGTGCAAGGCTGTGGGAGGGGGGGGGGCGACCGCGGCGGGCAGTTCCGAAGCCCCTCGACACCTCGCAAGGGACGTCGCTCCAGCACCGCGGTGCTCGCAACTTCAAACCCACCCTGAGGCCCCCGATGTCCCCAGCATCGCCTTGAGTGTCAAAGCTGTTTTCCTCATCACAATCACTCACCGTTCTATTAGCCCTCCTTGTCGCTGTAATACAGACGCTGTTGAGATTGCCTCGTTCATTTTCGCGACTGAATTGCCGAACAATGCCTCGTCATCGGGTTTGCTTTTATCCTCACGGTCTCTCCTTCCTTCTCCACTCACAGCCCCATCAGCCGTGCTTCTCTTCAGATCTCGTTCCCATGAACTCTCCAGTTGCCTTTATCATCTTCTTTATGACCTGACTCTATCTGTGCAACGTGCTTCCATTCCTGCTGCCTACTTCTGTCTCGACACCTCCAACGTTCGTGCTTTCCCGGGACTCTCTTCATTCTCGCCCCTCTTGGCTTCCACCCTTGTGGGGGGATCCCCCGTTGCCCCGGCGGCCTGTTTGGAGGCGGCGCCGCGCGCCTGGGCCTTCGGCGGGTCTTCCCTATCCCGTTTGAACAATCGCGTTACTCTTCAGCCTTTGAGCTTGCGGCGGAAGCGGCTGGCCGGGCGGCGACGGCTGCGGTGGCGGTGGAGTGGGCGGGCGCCTCTGCCCACTCGCACACACGCGCGCGGCCGCAGCCCCCGCCAAAGCGCCCGCAGATGGAGAGACGCGCCGCAGCCGACACCACAAGCACACATCAGCGCGCACGAGGAGGCGCGGAGGGGGCGTGGCCGGGGCCTGGCCCGCGATTCGCGCTACGTCTCCTGCCTCCTCCACGCCGCATCTCCTTTCCCACCCACACGCCCCCTACCTCGGCCCGTTCCGCCCCGCCCTGCCCCACCCCGCTCCGCTCCGTCCCGCTCCGACCAGCTCCGCCCCGCCCCGCATCTCACCGCCCCGCCCCGCTCCACACCGCCCCGCTCCGCCTTGCACCATCCCGCCGCGCCCCTCCCCGCTCGACCCTGCCCCGCTCCGACCAGCTCTCCCACCCCGCCCAGCCTCCCACCGACCCGCTCCCCCCCCACCCGGCCAGCCCCGTCCCGCCTCGCGGCGCCGCGTCCGCTTGTCCAAAGGTTTCTCCTGTCTTCTTCGCGAAACCCCACAAAACAAAGGGAAAGCGCTTCAACCAAATTGCGCGCATTTGTTCGTGTCCTTAAGCCCCGCCGCGCCGTCTCCGCCGCCCGCGCTCAAAGGCGCCGATGAGCGACGGCGGGCGCAAAGCGCGGGCGTGCGTCTTTGTCGCCCCCCTGCCCCCCCTCCCCCGCGCGTGGACTGCGTGTTTTGTTTCACGCTCTCGTCGACGGAGGCGACGAGGGAAACAACCTTCCCCTCGTAGCCCTGACCTTTGTTAAATAGGCTGTGCATCATTCTATTAATATGATTGGCTTTTCTCTTGTTATTAATGATACTGTCAGACCTAATCAAAGATCACCATCTTCCTTTGACTAAATATATCTTTTTTATTTGTCTATTCCCTTCGACGACTGTCTTCAGAAATTCAGAATCTACTCCTCTGTCCTTGACTATTTCTGGAAAATACTATTAAAATTGGAATTACTGGTTGTTAGTTGTCTGAAAAATGCAAATAATATTCCCTACCTATAGTAACTGTCGAATAAAGTAATAAGTTAAACACCGAAGATATGTGATTTAATTTAGCTTGACAAAATTACAAAACTGAAAATATATTATTCATCTATTTATTAAACAGAGAAAGTCAAATTATTATGACGACGATTGAAAGAAACCTAACCAGCGTGGGAAAAAAAGTTTTTCTTTTGTGAACTGTTTATTTTGTGAAACGCAAGGACATTGAAAGTAATCACTTGTAATGATGTGCATCAAATGCAAATAACTAATTCATTTGTTGCAATATTAATTTAGATTAACGGACTTCAACTATAATTACTAGTGATATTTTACATTTTTTAATCCCTATGATACAAAAGAATCGTAATATCATTAATTTATCAATTTAAATTGACGTTAAAATCACAGCCATCTCTTCATGAAACGTAAAAAAAATGATAATAGAATTGATAATGAACTGCACCATCTATGATGATGAAACCAAAGGAATTAAAATTACAAAAAATACCACATATTACCAAATACAAAACAATCTTGATAGTAAAAGCTAGCTGATCTCTGTAACACAATAACACAAATAAAGTACAAAAGTTCAACTATTATTTTAGAAATGGGTGCAAATTATACAATATTGAAAAACTTAAATGGCGAATTATTTTAAAAACCATAGATTGATTAGACAATAAAAATAAGAGCAAATTAATAGTTAAAGGAGAGACGTTAGAAGTTTAATTCAGGACAATATTTACATGAATCAACTTAATATTTTATGTTAAATGTTAACCCCGATACATGTCATTCAAAGTTATTTAAATATATCAAGTTTTATGGAATCAAAAGTGTCCGTCAACGCTTTCAATCAAAACATGTTAGATTTTTCCATAAGAATAATGACCTCAGCCTTACTTTAAATATAGAAAGAATATCCCTCAAACTAGAAAGTCTTGATTAACGCAACAACCCTGCATTTAATATTTCATGGCAAAGAAAGAACAAGACTAATGAAATTACATTCTAATAAAAAGATAAAATTCTAGTGCATCTGCCACATCGTACAATTCAATGACAAAAGGAAAATTACCATTCAATTTTTAAAATGTATTTCATCCCTTACGTAAGTGTGAGTTTAACTACCGCTATAGAATGAGGCATAATGTCTTCAAATAAGATAAAATAGTTATGACCTCCACGCGTTCGTTAATTACCAAGTACATTTAAAGAAAAAACAATCATTGGACCCAACATGAAGACCATGTGCTCACCAAGAAGGCTCGAGGCAAAATGTAAAAAAAAATTAACATGGCCGAGCTCCTCGCTCCACCACGCCCTGCATCCGAGTGACCGAGATATCAAAGTTTTTAACCCAGCAAAACATGTGCTAGCCACTTCCGCTGAATCGGGTTTACTTCCTTTACCATCCTCTTACCATTGCCTTGCCTATTTATTTACGAAGCTGTAGTATTTGTCAAAACTGACTCAACGGTGGGAACATATTTTTATATAATACTGATATTTATAATTACGTCACACGTCCTAGAAATCATGTTCATCGGATGTCAGTATCAACAGCTCACTACAAGAAATCTAAGTACAATAGATGTAGGTTACTTTACAATGCGTTACCAGATGACATTAAAGAATTTAAATCGGTATACAAATTTAAGTTGAAAGTAAAATCGTTTTTGCTGCATGTTTCTATACAATTAGAGACTATACTGGTCATCAAAAAGAAAAATAATTTTTATTTTAACAAACAGTGATATAGTATAATGGATTAGTTTACATTTGCATTTGCATTAATTTTTCAAAAAGACTTAATATGTCTGAATCAAGTAATGTACTTCAACTTCCGGGTCAATGACCCCCATCTCGATCACCTTTTTATCTAGTTTCCCTGATTAATGGAGCAAATTAGCTTCACTATGCGCACGTTTTTTCAGCACACCTTTTTCTTGTAGTGGTAGGAGAAGAGCTGATGGTGAGTAACTATTTTGTTAGCAATACAAAAAAATGGAATGTGCAGTTCGTTTGCCGTTAAAAATGTTTTCTCTAACTCGGGAACAAAAATGTCTAGTTTTTGAACTAGTGTTTGAACACTGTTTTATAATTAGAATTAAATAAAAGAAATGTACACAATATTAACTGTAATAAAATGCAATTATATAAAATAATGAATCATGTTTTTAGTCATGAATTTTAAAATTGCTTCATCAATAAGTTGATGAAGTGGACTATAGGCTGCACACGTTACTAAAACAAATGAATAGGTAAATACAATAAACGAAACAAACATACATATACATACATACATACAAAAATTATGGGAATAGAATGGTACAATACAAAATAAAAATAAAACTTAAACAACACCTTATCAAGATTTTCCTCTTTTAATGCATTTGCAATCGCCGCAATTTTCAAACAGGCATTAAAAGCGCCATTCCCAAATATATAAATATTCAGCGTTGTCAAATGTCTTTACGGAAATAATTGAATGTACCAGAAGTATCTAGATATTTATTAAATAGGTAAACCGAAACAATGAAAATGAAATAAGTATATTTTAAATATTCTGGCATCGCCAACTGACACGAAAATCTTGTTATTATCTAAGGTTACGCAACAGTGACTTTTCATGGCGAAATATTTAAAAACTTTACCAGCAGAAAACGATAAATCACAGATAAACACCAGCAGAAAACCATAAAACACTAAGACGAGTGCGTTGTAGTCCTTCATGCTAAGGATGAACGACGGAGACGAAAGAAAGGGAGCGAATTTCTCATTTATTATTATATTCCCTGTTGCTCTATATCGGAAATAATTAAATTATCAAGTTAATTTAATATTTTTGTAGTCAAAGATTTTTTTATTATACCTATAAGTCGCCGCTTGATACTCAGATATAAACCTTTAATCGACCCCTTGATCATCGTGACTCCCAAGTAGTTGATATCCTGTTCGGAACCCCTGTTATAACCTTTAAATACACATTTTAAATTTAGAAATATAAAGCAAATTTTAAATGTAGAATATAAAAAAATTTAATTAACAATCCATGGCTCTAGGTTTGAGCAACTGACAAAATTAATTGCCTGTATCAGTTTGTATTGTTTTCCCAATTATATGAAACCAAAATTATGATTGGCAAGGAAGTAAAATGTGATAGCCTACTTGTTCCGAAATGAATTCTCCATGCAACGTAGCGTAGTAATAATACGCGTGTTATATAGAAGTTCCAAATTAGTGGTCATGAGATGGATACACAGAGTGCGAACAGAAACACACGATTATTATTACATTTTAATTATCATTACATTTCACCATTTAAATATTGTAGTAAATTTAAAAATGTATAAACATAAATTAGTAACTGTCCATAGAAGAAAGTATTAGATAATTTAAAAGAACGTATCTCAGTACTTTTTTTGTCTTTTGCTTTATCAAGATAGAAAAAATCATGTTCTAAAAAAGTTAAAACTAAATAGTATAATTATCAAACGGTACATTTTTGGGGATTACGTATGTTTGTAAGACATTAAGGAGTTGTAGATGTAGAAATTTTAATTTATTTTAAATTTAAGCAAAGCGATTAGGAGAGAAATCACTAAGAGGACTCCTGTCTTTCATTATCAACAAAATCAATGCTCATTTGATCAATATCTTCTAATCTGAGGACATCATCAATCTGTGTCGTCACAAAAATATCTCAGAAATGTGTTGTAAACCGTTCATGAACGAGATTCTTCAGAAACAGACTCTTTGGAGCTACCTTTTAATGACTTGTGTTCAGAGAACACCTAAAATTAACGGCTCAATAGACCATTAAATATGACATTCACTTTCACGGAGACAACGTATAGATTTTCTATACAACACATCCGATTTTTTGCTGTGAGGTAGAAATAATCTGTTTTCATTATTTTTTGTTTCTTTCTATGTTTATTCGCAGTTAATAAATTCAGATAAAATTATTTGAAAATATACAAAACTATAACAGTGATGAATTTATCATTAATCATCAATAACCGTAACCTTAAATATCTTTATTTCATGTTCAGAGCCTATATCAATTACATGAGGAGAGGAAAGTGTACAGGAAAGCGAGTGTTGCAAGGATGCAATAATGGAGCAGTTGATAAACCTCAAGATCTTATTTAGGTAATCTTGTAAGCATAATCACAAGTAAATTGACAATGGCGAAAAATTTTATGTAAATGATGATGTGAGCCCATTGAATCCCTGAAAGGACCTCCTATCTGAAAACAGGGGTAGTTATGCTTAACTCTTAAGTTGAACCAATCCTTAAGAGATTTTTATTTTTTATACTAACATTTACACTTTACCTATTTGCAGTTATTCATGAGTGGAATATGTAGAAATAATATATTAAATTCATGCCATGTAAAACTTTTTCGTATGTTTTCTGTACACTTCATTTGTAAGCCGGGCTTGAAATGTAAACAAATTATTGGATACAGAAGCCGACTGGAACTATTATGAGTATAAATCGGAAACTATATTTTTTTTTTTTGTTTTAACCTTCCGAGTTTCCATTCATTCATCATTTTCTCTTGACCTGTAGTCATTAATCACCATTCTCAAAGAATCCCTGAAGGTCATTTGTTTTGTAATTCGCTCTCTGGGGTATGTCCGCAACGTTCGCGGGTGTATTTTTGCATTATTCAAAATGTTGCGCGTTTTAATCAGGAATTATCATAGAAATATAATAGGTATTGCTTTTAGTACTTTGGTACTCAGATAAGGTTTACATGCATAAGAAATAGCGTACAATCTGTATGTTAAATGTGACCCTCAGGGAAAATATGTAAAAACTTCTCTTCGAAAACATAAATATCACACCGGTATAATAGATCGAAAAAAAAGTATTAGTGATGTATTGTATTTTCGTTTCTTATTTCAAATAATCGGGTTAAAAGCTATATGTCGTCATCTACCATTGTAACAAGTCTTATTTCTCCACCTAACGTGAAGTGTGTTCCGAAGAGTGGGAGGAGGAATGACTGATTGCCGTCTGAATCATCTGTGCGCCGCAGCGCCGGGGAGGAGGCTGGAAGTGAGCGTCGGTGGCCGGAGCGACCTTCTGCGGCGGCGGCGGCAGTCGCGGTGGCGAGGGGGCGGGGCGCTCCTCCTCGAGCAGCTAATTGGCGGCACGGCGCAGGTGCGGCGACGGCGTGGGGGGAGGGCGAGATTAAGTGCGGGCCCGCGATTCTCCTTAGACAGCTCTTTCGGCACCGGCGCGGCGCGGCGCGGGGCTAACGAGGCAAATGAGGGCTCCGTTCCGGCGCATCAGCAGTCGGCCCCACCCCCCATCGCCGTCCCCGCGCCGTCCCCGCCCCACCCTCGACCCGTCGTCGCCCCGTTCCCACCCCGTCCCTGCTCCGTCCTTGCCCCGAACATCGCCCCGTCCCCGCCCTGTCCTTGCCCCGTTCCCGCCCCGTCCCAGCCCCGATCCCCCACCGTCCCCACCCCTGCGTCCTAGCCCCTTCCCCCGACCCCGCGCCGTCCCTGCCCCGTCCCCGCCATGTCCCCTCCTCGCCCCGACCTTGTCCCGTCTCCGCCCCGTCTTCGCCCGCACCGTCCCCGCCTTCGCTCCGTCCTAGCCCCGTCCCCCAGTCCTCGCCCCATCCCCGCCTCGTCCCCGCTCCGTCTCCACCTCGTCCCCGCCCCGTACCCGCCTCGTCCCCGCCCCGTACCCGCCACGCCCCCGCCTTGTCCCCGCACTCCCCGTCTCCGCTCGCGTGCCACACCTGACGCCGTACCCGCCGCACTCTACCTGCTCCGCTCCTGTGCGGGGCGGTCCGCGCCTGTCGGATCTTGCCTCTTGCACGCTCTATTAGACCAGACCGCCTTCTCGTCTCCGCCTCGCTTCGTTGTCGCCACTCTTACCGGTTTTCGTGTGTGTTGATGCTATGTAGTCATGCTTGACTTGGTCGTCGCTTCAATTACCCACTTTTCTTACTTTTCTCAACATATTTATCGTGAGCAAAATTGTACGTCTCATAAAAACGCGTTGCCCCGAGTGGTAAACACATGACCACATCTCACACAATAAAAGCACATCGTTCTCACACACACTGACCACATTCTTGACACACTCCTATTCAGAGTCCTTGCTGGAGTGTTAGTATTATGATGTCCAGTGAATCGAAGCTTGCTTTCGTCATCGTTCGTCTCAAGGCGCCTTCCATTTGAAGCGTGACCTCTTTACCCTCGTCTTCGCGACTTCTCACTGTTTTATACGCGAATCAAGGCAATCACACTTTTACACATGGATCTCAAGAGCTTGCACTCACATGATTCCTCATTCCTCATTCCTTCTTTATCTCTGTCTTTAGCAGTACTCCACTCCTCGTCACCGCTTCCCGCGTTTCAACCCCAACCTCTTGGCATCATTACCTGTTCCGAGACAGCTCCCACGGCACGGACCATCGTCGCTCATCGCCGTCGCCACCGTACCACCCCGGCGCCGTCTCCTTGGGACCTCCCCTCCCCTCCCCTCCCCTCCCCTCCACCTCGCCGCCTGGCCAGATTTACGCCTCCGCCGCCAGCGCCGGGCCGCACGCGAACCAGTGCAATTATTTTCACCCGGCTGCCGCCGCCGCAACGATCGAGATATCGACACTAATCGACTCTGCGCGGTCGATCGCGCGCGCTCTCCGCGTGACTGCGGAGTCCCCGCCCCCGCCCCCGCCCGCGCCCCCGTGTGCCGCAGCGCCTCCCAGTCACTTCCCGAACTTTCCGCTATGAGGCGGGGGATGAGGGATTCTAGACTTCTTGGCTTCGTGCGCTGTCAAGTGCCTTCCAGCGCAGAGGTGCTCAAAGCCCTTGCCGCCCGCACGATATCGTCTGGCTGTAGAACGCTCTCAAGCGAATAGATTCCGCGAAGGAAATTCGCTAAGATAAGGTTGGGGCTCTTGAAATTGTCGCTTAAAGGGAGTTGCTGTGCGATGTAATATGGGACGTGTTTAACATTTCTTGTTGGAAATTTTAATGTCGAGTAGAGGTTGTGAACTGAAAATATTATCGAATTCTATTATTATATCCGTTTCTAAATTCTTGTGTTGAAATTATTTTCTAAATTTGAAATAATATTTCATTCTTTTTGTGATCTGTCAACTTATTGGCAGTTTAGGAACTATTCTTTATCTAATTTTATTACATTTTACATAAAAAAATTAAAATGGGAAATATTTACACTCGAAATTCATTGGCATTGATAAAGGTAAAAGGAGTTTTTCTGGCGAAAATATGCCGTTTCCCGACGCACGATGTCATAACTTTCTCTTCTTACGAAGAACTTCGGAAGGCGTGAAAGTGAAAAGCCACTCAACTACCAGATCTCATTCTGCAAAGGTGTTTAAACTTACATTTTCTATTTACATGAATTCATAGCGTCTTTTTATGTGAACCCATTTGGGTTATTAATTTTAAATTTTCGAATTCATGCAATGTTTACAATATTCTTTTTATCGGAAAGTCACTAATGTAAATATCAATGGTTTACCGTTAACTTTATATGTCAACGTGTTTTAGATCTTTTTTTATTTTCCTAAAAAGTTGTCTATATTAGGTGCTTATAGTAGTATGTGTTTAAATTAGAAAAGCACATTTTTTCACAAAAAATGCAATGACTAAGAGTGATATATTAAATTCTGATAAACGAAACTCAATCCTGTCCAACCGGCATCACAAGATCATCACACACGTGAATTGATTCTTTATGCCAATGTTATATAAATAGGTATGCATTTTGTGGGTATGGCTTATAAAATCGTTGACACCTTTATTAAGCTTCCCCAGATATTTCCGCGTCCATTAACTTATACGAAATGTGGCGGAGAGGCTCCTCCTAATGCAGCATATTAGCGGAATGGGGCTAACGGAATTCCAGCGCGCAGCCATTTGCCTCCCAAAGGCGATTCAATCGGAAGCGGCGAGCGCCGGAGACGCTCGTTTACGGCCCAGCGCCAGCGGAAGGCGCCAGCGGGGCGGGGAAGGCGAAAATGGAGAGGCCAGGAAGCAAACATGGGTTCAAGTGGCAGGGAGTAGAGAGAGAGAGAGAGAGAGAGAGAGAGAGAGAGAGAGAGAGAGAGAGAGAGAGAAGATGGGGAAAGTGGCGAAAGGCGTGATGAGGAGGAAGGAGGAAGTGGTGGAGGGGATGTGGCAGACAGGAAGGAGGGCCAAGTGGCGGGATTGTTGGGTTGAAGAAGAACAAGTCTGTGGGAAGTGGTGATGAGGTAAGAAATATGCGTTAGGAGGTGGCGCGGTGGAAGTGACTGGGCGAGGCGGAGGTGACCGTGTGGCCATGACGCTACGGAAGTGACTCTGTGTAGGTGACAGTGTCAAGATGACAATGTCATGATGACAGTGTCAAGGTGACAGTGTGTGAAGTTGACAGTGTCAAAGTGACAGTGTTAAGATGACAGTGTCAAGGTGACAGTGTGGAGGCAAGTGTTGGTGTGGATGTGATGGTGCGATGGTGACGGTTTGAAGGTAAAGATGTGAATGTGACGGCGTGGAGGCAAGTGTTGGGGTGGAAGTGGCGGGGAAGGAGGAGATGGCGGCGGAACAGACTGGGGGGGGGGGGGAGACCGGCTACTGCACTCTCGGTCGGCGACGAGGCCCTCATCAACATGGCAACACGCGGGAACTCGGGCAAGTTAGCGGCCCAATTTACAAATTAATTGCCATTCAATTAAACTACGCGCCGCTGCCGCAGCGTCCACTTAATATTCGCACCCGTCGTCATATCGTTGAATTTCACTTAAGGCCAAATTTGGGTGCATGAAAACGCAATTAAAAGAATGTTCCTATTGAAGAGTAGTTATTACAAAGAATGTAATAGATATTGAACTCTTGGGATTATATTTTTTAGAGCAGAGGGAGCTTTTAGTTTCAATTCATTCACAATTGAAATTATGTACTTTTATTTTAATTTCTCCGTTAAACTTCTGTGATTCGTTAGCAATATTCTTTTTTTACATAATAAACTGGAATTTAGAGTATCGCATTCCTTTCTAGAATATTATTTTTATATTGACGTCATTATAAGAAATAAATTCCATGTTCTTAAAAATTGCAGAAATTGTTTTTGCAGATTGACTAAAATTTATCCTTTTTTGTATTTCTTGTATACTTTAAAAAAATTCTGGAAAGTTGAACTTCACACTTTTGGGAAACAAGGCGACTTGTTACTCACATTGCTATTAAGAGAGAAATATTAATGACGTTTTAAATGTACAAAATGTATGAATAGCAGAATTCCTCAATGTCGTATGTTGAAACGGAATGCTTTTCTTGTAATAAATTAAACATAGGTACACTATTATATAATTTGGCTGTTAGTAATGATGGAAGTAATGGTAATCAATGGTAGGATCATCTTAATAAAAATTTGAACATCGTTCTATTAGTATTTCGGCAGATATTCACAATCCTTTGAAATATCAGTGCTGCTGTGCTACGCAGAACCACAAAGGAGGAACACGCCAATTGTGTGGCCCAGTCCTTTGTGAAGGCTGTGCCTCTGATCATCTCACATCACAGGCCAGAGTGAGAAATTCCGTGAATATGCCCGTCAGTGACAGGAAGCGGAGGAGGGCGTTGGACAAGACATGGAGGAGGCGCATCGCACATACAAACGGAGAGCCTGTTGTCAACAACTAACGTACCGTAATTGGCGTTTCCTCAATATTACGGAGAACAGATAAAGTTTTTAATACTAGTGTGTTATTGTTAATTTTTATAATTTCAAATGAGAGAATTCAAACTGAAGTATTCATAGAAATAAGAAAGACTTGCAAAGCCAAATTTATTTCAGTTCATTCAAACCTTAGCGATTATTTAACGATTTATTTTTTCGCTCAGAAATTGGAGGGGAAAATAGAAAAGACGGACACCAGTTGAAAATGCTTCATACTAAATTTAAGGTCGTTTAGTACTCGGGACAGATGTAGATGTTGACTGTCATTCCCTCATGACAAATTAAAATGAATATAAAAATTACATGTCGAAGCTTCCGGTTGGTTAAACTTCAATTTAATACGTAGTTGCGATTATTTATTACCACTAAATGAACACATCGCTATAAAAGTTTTAATGATTGTCAATAATAGAAAGCGAAACACAAAATGTCGCTCACGACCCTCTCTGGTCGTAGAACAAAATTCATTGTGATGCAAGTAGCTCTTCGACTAATTGGAGAACCGTGATAGCTGAAACAACACTCACCATCGACTTCATTATTAGTAGATGGGAAATATTTAGAAATGGCTTGTCTATTGACAGTTAATTCTACCCTCTTGGTCGTTTAGCTTTGTCATCAAATTGAACAGTATTGTACGAGTGATTAAAGTGCGAACTATTATGTGTAAGTTGTGAAGTAAAATGAATAGGATACACAGTATAGACTGGTAATTAATGTAAAACACACCATACCGTATATCTGCAGAGACGTTTCTTTACTGATCGTGTACCAAGCTTACTAATCAGCGGTTTGGTTTTGAAATTTCTGCTTCGATATATCGCGATGTGTACCGGAGAACCTCAGTACCACTCCTCTACCGCGTTCATGTTGGTAGTAGGGAGAGCTGAGCTGAGTCGTGGGAGCTATACTTGGGTTTTCCTAACCTGGCCGATGACACTTCACCAGCTGTTACGGTATCATCCAGTCGAGAGCCGAAACGTCATCACGGAGACGTCAGTGTAGTGACATTTGAGCTCCCGATTGGACAAAACTGTAACAGCTGATCAGCTGTCATCATCCAGGTTACAGAAACCCAAGTATAATTTGTTTCTATGCTACATATAGATGTATACAACGTGCCACAAACCTAAGAGGCAAAGTACCATAAACTTAGTTCATTATATTCATTTGCAATTTCGATAATTATTTTAGCTCGTCCACAAGATTTTCAACTTTTGCTACAGAATTGTCTTCTGCAGAGGGTTTTGTTGATTAGAAAGTTATTCATTGAAATCAAGAATTTTGAATTTGACGTCCGGATATTGTGGGATTCGGTATTGGCATAAAATGGATCCACTACTTATAACCTTCCAAGTAATAATGCCCCCAGACAATTTAGGTGGCTCACGTCCAGCAAAAGGACCATCACTTCGTGTTCTCGAATGCTTCCTCCGTCACAGTATTTCGGGGCCCGAAGCTACTTCATCGGCCCTTTGCCTCTGCGTGAGTCTCTCGGAGCGCGGACGATTTCTATTGGTGAACAGAAAATAGAAGGGGACGGGCAAGTGAGGAGTGAGGTATGATGGGTGAAGAGTGGGGAGAACTCCCAAATCTGAATGAAGATTGTGACCTTAAGCAACAACACTTTCACCTTCCTACCGTAAAGTGGTATTGACTGGAGACGTCCAGCTTTTCTTTCCTTTCTATTCGTATCACAATTCACGTATAATTACACCGCGTCGTGCTAATTTCCCGGACATAAATATCGTAAGTATGTATAGAATGATCTCCTCGAGTAATATATATTTTTATTGATATTGAGTATATGCTAAACGTTTCATCTTCGTTCTGAAGTTCACATTAATACATTGTCGTGCGCTACGTGTTAAATAAGGTAGAAATGATCCAAGGTTGAAGGTAATCGTTGAACCATTCTTCATCTGCTCCATTTGAAGACACGAGATGACGCTGTAGTGCGGAGGGGCAGAAGGCTGATGACGAATACCGACCGGGGGAGTGTGGTGAACATAGACGGTAGTGGAGTGAGGCACCTTTTCAATGAGTATTCTCGATATTTTTTTAGGTATCTTCCAGCGGGAGTATCACCGCTGCCGGGGCAAGCTGTGAGCTCCCAGCTGGTCTCCCAACGCAAGGAATAAGAGGAAGGAATCGTCGCGCGTGGCCTGTTTTGTTAGGGCACTGCTTTGGTATTTGTCTGGTATTGAGCGGAGAAACCGCGGTTATAGCAGCCAAAACGAGAGCTGAGCAGTCGGACGCAAGTATTGTCCTCCAGACAATGAATTCCGCGCCGTTGTGTAGCTAAGAGTCCCATATTCACTACTGACGGGAACCCTAGAACCTGTCTACTGGGAGAGGTGGCTCAATACATCAACTGATGTCACTGCAGTGTCTCTGACCGGGAGGTCCTAGGTTCGAGTCCCGACGGCGGCAGGATTTTCGACACAACTTCAGCTAGGTCGAACTCAGTCGCTGTCTGGAGGGGAATTCTAGAAGCCCTGATCGGTAGTTTTCAACATCAGGCCAATTCCGGAGCAGTACCCTACCAAACGGGCCACGGATCGCGCGCGATCTTTCCTTCTTCTTCCTTGTCCTATTCTCTCCCCTTACACACACAAACATACTAACATGCACTACACTACCACATATTCCGGGAGACAGCTCGGGAGCTTAGAGCTTGTTCCGGCTGGGACGGTGTCCCGCTGGTAGGAGAGTCCTGGTTGGGTAAAACCTCGTCGCTAGGTCGACGCGGGATCTCGTCATCCAGCGGGGAGAGATAACCGCCACCGATGAAAAATCATGCACTACACTAACGGGACTAGTGACCTCATTGGTTGACGCGCCCAGAAACACTAACAACCAATCTCTCTTAGGTCCTCTCTGTCTACAGTGCTGCAGAGTCAACGGCGCGGAGTCACCTGAGCCACCACAGCCGACACGCCTTACTGATCCCCTCTATCAGTCCAATTTCTTTGTGGGCACATTGCTCCACAACGCCGTTGAAATGGCAGCGGCCGAGTGGCGAATTGGGGGGGGGGGGAGCGGCGTCGCCCGTCGTGGCGGCCAAGGGGTCGCGCGGCGCGGGGGAGGGGGTGGGGTGGAGGCCGACGCGGATAACGAGGGGCGCCGCGCCGGCTCGATTGCGGAGCGGAAACGACAGCGGCGGCGGCGACGGACCGCGTCGGCGTCGACGGCGAGGCTTTACGCGCCTTCTGGGAACCGCAGCGCGGCCCGCGCGCCGCCGCGACGCCGCCCTCGCCGCAGCCCCGCCCCCTCGCGTGCGGCGCCTGGGCGCGGCACTCGCCCGCCTGCCCGCCCGCCTGCCCGCCCGCCTGCCTGCCCACCCGCCTGCCTGCCCGCCCGCCCGCCCGCCCGCCTGCCTGCCTGCCTGCCCGCCCCGCAAGCCCGCCCGCCCGCAAGCCGCCGCCCGCAAGCCCGCGCCCGCCCGCCCGCCCGCCCGCCCGCCCGCCCGCCCGCCCGCCCGCCCGCCCGCCCGCCCCGCAAGCCCGCCCGCCCTGCAGCCCGCCCGCCTGCAGCCCGCCCCGCCCCTGAAAGCCCGCCCGCCCGCAAGCCCGCCCCGCCCACCAAGCCCGCCCACGCCCGCCCGCCCCGCCCGCCCGCCCGCCCGCCCGCCCCGCCCGCCCGCCGCCCGCCCGCCCGCCCGCCCGCCCGCCCGCTCGCCCACCCGCTCGCCCGCCCGCTCGCCCGCCCGCTCGCCCGCCCGCTCGACCACCCGCTCGCCCGCCCCGACCGCCCGTCCCGCCCACCTCGCCGCCCGCCTCGCCGCCCGCCTCGCCGCTCGCTCGCTATGGGGCGAAACGCATCGCCTTTGAAGCCCAGAAGTTGTCTTTTTAGACGGATTCCAATAAGAGGGGGTTCCTTTATTTTTTTGTTATTATTATTATTATTATTATTATTATTATTATTATTATTATTATTATTATTAATAATAATAATAATAATAATAATAATAATAATAATAATAATAATAATAATAATCATACCTCTGGGATGGCTCGTAGGCAGCGTACTAGCTTCCCGTGCTATGGTCCCCGGGTTCGCTTGCCGTGCTGTGGTCCCCGGGTTCGCTTCCCGGTCGAGGCAAAAATATAGTTGTAGCTTTCCTTTAAAATTGTCTGTGGCTGTGTGAAGAAGAAAAACTCAAGCAGGCGGATCTTGCTTGCTACGGTGAAGAGAATACGTCATGTTCGCCTCACGTCGCTCTTACCTCCAAGCATGGGAATTTAATTCGGCCCAAGGAAGGGGGGACATCGGTGCTGGCCGGTGAACTCGGACTACCCATCCAAAACGCCAAATACATACTTTATTATTATTATTATTATTATTATTATTATTATTATTTATTCTTCACAGCTTTTTACAATTTTTCAAACAGAAAATTTAAAACGAAGGTCGATGCTTTCTTGTACGATTTTGGATTCCAATTGCTTTCGCACGGTTTGGAGCATGTTCGTGAGTGGAACTGAGTTCATTTCATGGAGAAATAAAGGAAGTTGTCACCGTGAACTTAATATATTTACAAATATATTAAATAAATAAACAACATTATATATATATTAATATAAATAAATTAAATAAAAATATGAAGTTGACGGAGATGACTTTCTTGATTTCTTCACGTAATAACGTCAACAACACCGCCTCAGAATTCCCACAATTGAGTTCATTCCGTTGCGTTGTTCATTTCGACGCACTGTACAACTCCACCGCGGCGACGTTTGCCGTCTCGGTGCCGCCGCCATTCTTCCCTGGCGGCGCGGCGCGGCGACGCCGTGTTGGCGAGTGCAGCCGTCCCCAATTACTCCGGCGGCTCGCGTTCCTGGAAAAGCCGCAATGCTCCCTCCCCCCCCCCCGCCATCGCCCGCACCTTTTCCGCCAGCCGAAACGTAATACGGGCGCGCCAACGGCTATTTCAGGCGAGGCGCCCTGCCATTGGCGAAACGCGTTTTCGATGACGTATGGGGTTGACGGCTTGATGACCGGTGGAGTTGCTGTTATTTACATGAAACTTTTCTCGTTAATGTCGCGACTTGGAGGGAAAAAATATTCAAAAGAGTAAATATACTGTAGCCTGCTCATTTTACGACAAGCGATTGCGTGATACGCCTGTATATTAGCCTGAATTTGAGAGACCAACGATCATGGAAATGTAGGTGTTTGTGGGAAAGATGGAATAGAACTTCGGAATGATCATTCACATGTAAGAGTAGTGCTTGATTTAAAATAAGCGGAAAAGTAACTAGCAATTTCAAATATATTTTTTTAAATTTGTGAGAATGTATGAGTGTGCAAGTATATCTGTGTGGGAGAAAGAAAGAGAAAGAGTGAAACAAAGATAGAAAAGAGAGAGGAGGTGGAACAAGGAAGAGGAAGGTAAAAGAAGAAAGAGAAAAGGTAAAGGAGGAGAAAGAGGAAGTGAAGGAAGATGGAGAGAAAATAAATTAAGAGTGAGAGAGTGAGAAATGGCGAAGAAAGAAAGAGAGGAGTGGTAAGAGGCTACAGAGGAAGTAAAGGAAACTGGAGAGGAGGTGGAGGATGCGACGAAAGTGCAAGGTGTGGAAAAAGAGAGAAAAGTTCAAGTTATAGAGGAAGAGAGGAAAGTGCAAGGTGTGGAGGAAGAGAGGAGAGAAAGAGAGAGATAGATGTGAAGGAAAAGAGGGAAGAGGGAAATTAGGAAGAAAAGCGGAAAGGGCGACCTGTGGAGGAAGAGAGAGAAGTGCGAGGAGGTGTGGAACAAGAAAAAGAGGAGTAAAATGGAGAGAGATGATGTGAAGATGGAGAAATACAGATAGGAGGTGAAGGACGATATTGTGAACGGCAATAAAAGATAATTTGAAAGGGTGTAGTGATGGAAGAACAAAGAATAGATGAGTGTGACACACGCTACGTTTGTGATTTGAATTGGAGGATATTAATATATGAACGAGGCCAACAGAGTAATGAATAAAGCGAATTGAACAGTTTTAACGATATTTAAAAAAATATTTCTTAGGATGAAAAAAATGATTGGAAAACTACATAATTTGTCATAGGAATAGGTGATGATTTAATTCTGTTAAAAGAAATTCAGCGAATTAATAAAAGTCTATCAGGTATTGCATTCGGTTAAGTGAAAAAACTATAGCGTACATATCTTGTCGATTTCTAGGAAAGATGTTCATGGAAAACTCAATATCGAACTTTTTCCCTTCGCATTAAAGGATGTACTTCCCCGCAAGTCGGTAAAAAGCAAACGCATCCATTTCGAATGACGTCTGCTCGCCAGACTTCATTTGTTCTGTTATTTTTATATTACATCCCCGAAATTAAATATTGAAGTGAAAGGAAGCACACGCGAAGTAATTTTAGGAATGAATTACGAGATTTTTCTATCTCAGTGGAAAATCAAAACATCCCTGCAAACAACGTCGAGGCTGACGAAAACCTCACCACGGCCCGATTCAGAGGAGAATCTGGGTGTTAACGCTGACTCTGAAGCAGACTAGGTTGGTTGGAGGATGATAACAAAGAAGAGATTATGTAAACAGAGTAGGACAAAAGTAGGTTATGTAGTATGGGCATTTAAACAATCGTATGGGAGAAAAGATAGGAAATGAAAGATTAGAATAAGTAATGGGATATGGTAGAAATGAACAGATAGCGTGCATAAGGGCGTGAGATGTAGGTTATCCACAACAAATAACTGAGATTAAATGGACAAGACCACGGAAACGCAGTGAGAGGATGTGAACTAAATGTTGTCTCAAGAAAAATGGAAGGGTGTCCCGAGAAAAATAAGAGATAGTCGAAGACATTTATATATATAAAAGAAAGTCGTGTTAGTTACACTATTTATAACTCAAGAACGGCTGTACCGATTTGGCTGAAAATTGGTGAGCAGGAAGCTTAGAGCCAGGAGACGGACATAGGATACTGTTTATCGCGTTCGACAGCGTTCCTGTGTGAGAACGCACGTTTTTGCACGTACGCAGTGCAACAAGGATAGTACAGTTTCTCACAGTGAGTGCGACGCGAGAAAAAGATGAGACCGGCTGTTAAGGCGGAACAGAGTTCGCCGGGTCAGCTAGTTACTTGATAAAGAAAAGGGAAAATTAAGAAACAGAACCGATGAATTCACCTTTACTGTTGAAGATGCGTAAGGTATTTCGACGAAAAAATGTGATCAACCTTTGATAAGGCCCAGCATGAAATAATAACATTAATAATGCACATGGAACCAAATTGAGGGAAGAGTGGTGAGTGAGAGGCATACTTTACCAATGAAAATAAGAATCTTTGCAGTGCTTTCGTCTTGTGATAATCTTAAACAGATCCTGAAAACTTATATTATGTATTAATACATTTAATTGTCAGTACTACAATTGTTTAAATTGCATTCTTAAGATAAACAACATTATATAAATGATGAATGTAAATCAAACTCTAACTTTGTTGGTACAAACGAAATCGTGACTAGATCAACGGAACACGTCCGCCACACAAACTGTAAATAGTAGCTAATAAAAATTTAATTTTTTGCATAAACATTTTTACGTATCAATGTATGTAAATCGTTAGTGCTACTACAAATTGGGATATGACTTTCCATTGTTCTGGAATATCACCAATCTGTATTACAAATATCCAATCCGCGCAGAAATTGTGAAAAGAACTATGCAAATTCCGCTTATGTGGATAGCGTCTATAGTTTTGTTAGATACCCTGGAGTTCGGGAAAATCCAAAAACAATTAAACATTTTGGTGTTGACTGTCCTGTCCTTTAGCTCGACAGCCCGCTACGGGCCTTGGCCGACCAGCGGTGACCCAGCCTTTTGGCCATGGGATAAGGGGTTCGTGTGGTTAGCACGAAGACATCGCTTCACAATATATACTTCGTAACCTTAGGGTGGGTTTTCTCATCGTCTCACAGCAATAGGTATTGGGACATTTGTAAGGAAAGCGCGCAGTTATAATTTGCCCCGGCCGGAAATCGAACCCGTGGTTGCACTGTGGAAAGCGAGCACGCTAACCAACGCGCCACCCGAGGTGGCCTATTTTGACTGAAGAATGCAGATATTTGATTGTGTTATTCCTCTGATTCTCATTCTGCTTCTCTCTCAATGCGTCACGGTTACAATACATCTGACGTCATGTAAGAGCAAACTTTCCAGAAAGAGACCGCCATCCATTTTCGCGTTGCGTTTCGGATCAGAAACTTTTTTGACAGAGACTGGCAGCTAACAAATCCCATGCCTAATCCCGCGCAAAGGTCGGTGGCGAGCCACCTACTCACTGCCTTCACCTTGAAGCTAACTACGTGAGTGCCGCCGAGACACTCAGGTCCAGAGCCTGAGGTCTTGCTACCGCTGTCCCCCCCCCCTGCGGAGACAATACTGCAGTACAGTACGCTAGGTCAGTCTCTCGGCAGTGGCACCTTCCTGGTGAGAGAGAAGTATTGTGTCGGTCGCACGAACTGCAGCTTGTAACAAAGAAAAACGAACATTGCGTATTCACCACAATCATTACAGAGGCTGGAAATGTTGTTCCCTTCATGTGCAGCCATGTGATTTGGTTGTTACCAACATAAATGCAAGTTTTAATAGACGGCCCTGACTGGGATCTGAGTGGAGAGACTTTCCAGGCGCACATTATTAAATAATTGACTGGCTTTACGTGTGATGACTGATGAATGATGAAGCGTCGACTGAAACAGAGGGAAGCACGGCTGGGCGGGGCGGCGCGGGGGCGGCGCGGGGGCGGCGCAGGGCGGCGCGTCGCCAGAGACGGGAAGAAGGTCTCTCCTCCTCCGCCACCGCTCTTGTCCGACTTCGGGAGTCGGGTGTCGCAGCAGCGCGCGCTCGGATTTCGCGGTCGCTCCAGTCGCCGACTTCTCCTCCGCCTCTTCCTCTGCCACTGCCGTCGCTGCGCTGCGGGGCCACGGCACCGCGCGGGAAGTCCCGATGCTGCAAGGCGCCGCGCAGTGGGGCCAGGAAGGGGGAAATAAAAAAATTAATATAGGTAGAAAGGCTAACAAAACTAGATGTGAATCATCACAAACAAAGTACCTTAACGCAAAAGGAGGCAAACATGGGCAAACTTAGATGAATGTTTTGAAAACTAGATGAATTCCACAATCAGATTCAGTTCATATCATAGTCCGGAAGGAAACTAAAAGACAATATGAAAAACCGGATTTAAAAATTTCATTCCATTGTGGCACGTGATATTTCTACTTGGAATTATTAAATTATTATTTCAGGAATGTTTTTTTTTTTTAGAAATACAGACTTAAAGTACCTGCTGGTACCTGGTGCTCCTTTCACGGTAACAGAGTGTGTGACTCCTTGCTCTTTCGACTAGTCCCTACCTCCACGTATCGTATCCATAGCACGTACTATTTTGCTAGTCGAAAGACCAAAAATATTTGCATCGAAAATCACACCTTTCTTCTTACTGCGAGAGCGAAGAAGTGCGCCGCACATCCCTTGTGCAAGTTTAAACTAGCACAGCCAGGAGTGGCGTGATTCGCCCTGCCTTTCCTAAACGGAGAACGATGGAGACATTTTCCTACCCCTTTCATGTGAAATGGAAGGGGCATTCTGAAGCATATTTTGATTTTTGCCAACTCTCCCCTCCTCTCACCACACTGTGCGCCGCTCCGCGACCCGCAGCCACCGCCGCCGCGCCGTCGCGTCGCGTCGCATCGGTTCGGTCGCGTGCGTCGTGTCGATTCGGTCACGTAGTGTCGCGTCGGTTCGGTCGCGTCGTGTCGCGTCGGTTCGGTTCGGTCGCGCCGCTTCACGTCGCGTCGTGTCGTATCGCGTCGGTTCGGTCGCGTCGCGTCGATTCGGTCGCGTAGTGTCGCGTCGGTTCGGTTCGGTCGCACCGCTTCACGTCGCGTCGCGTCGTATCGCGTCGGTTCGGTCGCGTCGCATCGATTCGGTCCCGTCGCGTCACTTCGCATCGGTTCGGTCGCGTCGTGTCGTGTCACGTCGGTTCGGTTCGGTCGCGCCGCTTCACGTCGCATCGCCGGCGAGTCAACTGCTCCGTCCTCTAGATTACTCTCCTTTGCGAAGACAGTCCGCGTATAAATGGAATCAACCTAATACCAAGGAAATTACGTGTACTTTTTTGTGGAAACATTTGAAAGGAGCGATTTCAATTTATGAGAAGCGCTTGACGGTGTTCAAGGAAAGGAGTTGTTTCTTTCTGAAGGTGAAGTTTTGTTGCTTATGTAGTTATATATGACAATATATTCTGTTTACTACATCGCAAAACAACAATATAAAAAAATAAATATAATATTTCTGAATTTATTTTTGCTTTACAATGGTGAGACGATTTTTTTATATCGACTTTACTTCAAATTCACATTTATGACTTAACTTATTTTAACTGAACACAAAAAATGTAAGAAGATCTCACAATAATTAGGTTTATATTTCTTCACTGAATGAGTTTTGGATATTTTAAATGCTTTTTAATTACAAGTTTCTACTATTTTTCTTTTAAATTTACTAATCTTGACAAAGTAATGTGTTGGGTATGAGAAAAAATCAACTTATACAGCGTGTTATTCTAAAGAAGGGTTTTATATTACTCACAATACGTCAAATATTGATATAGGAACGGTAGGTTACGCTATTATTGATTGGGCGTGCTCAATCCTTTTTTTCGCTATTTATTACAAAATAGTTCACTCTCTTTTGGATTAATATGAAGTGTGCATGTTATTTCTTTCTAAGTGTTTCCTTCATCTTTCCCTAGTGGATTTGGTATGCATTTCAGCTAAAAACCAATTAACTTCTCATATCAATCGATATTTGCGAATTTACCTTTCACAGTCGTAAAGCTAAATATTATTTGGCCTCTCCAAGCCCGCATGCTGCCCGGCGCCAGGTTCTCCGCCTTGCTTGACCCGCAGAGAGCGCCCGGGGCGAACCTGTGCAAGGCGGAGCCCGCGCCGAGAGGGCGCTGTGTCGCGTTCAAGAACCCGGCGGCGATCAAAGGGCTGGCTGGCGGGCGGCTGGGCGGGTAGCGTTCGCGCGGGCGGGCGGGTGAGGAGGCGGGAGCGGACGAGCGAGCGGCGAAGCGGATGAGTGGGTGAGTGGGCGGGCGAACGACTGAGAGGGCGGGTGGACGAGTGAGTGAGGGCGCGGCCGAATGAGCGGAGGGGCGGACGAGTGAGCGGCCAATAAAGCAGGCGGGAGAACCAGTGACGGGGAGTGAACTTGTGGTCCGGAGACTGGGAGGGCGGGAAAGCGAGCGATAGAGCGGGAGAGCGGGCGGGAGAACTAGAGGGAGAGCGAATAGAAGAGCGAGCGGGAGAATGAGCGTGGGAGCGAGCGTGAGAGCGAGGGGAAGAGCGAGCGGGAGAGTGAGCGGGAGAGCCAGCAGGAGAACGAACGAACCGGTGAACGAGCGAGCAGACGAGCGTGCGAGCGAGCGTGCGAGCGTGCGAGCGTGCGAGCGAGCGTGCGAGCGTGCGAGCGTGCGGGCGAGCGAGCGAGCGAGCGAGCGAGCGAGCGTGCGAGCGTGCGAGCTTGCGGGCGGGCGAGCGAGTGAGCGGGCGTGCGGACGAGCGAGCGGGCGAGCGGGCGAGCGGGCGAGCAGGTGGGCGAGCAGGTGGGCGAGTGAGCGGGCGGGCGGGCGAACGAGCGAGCGAACGGGCGGGCGAGGAAGCGGGAGAGCGGACGTAGCGCGGATGCGTCAAGAGCACGAACCCCGCCCCTCGGCCGGGCCGCGCCGCCCCTACACGCGCTCTGCTAACATGCGCGTGGGTGGAAGGGAAGGGCCGACCTCCGACGCGGCGCGCTGTCAAGATCCCTCTCTGTCGCTCTGAACGCGCAGTTGGTTCAAGCGAGGGGGACGATGTTGCGACACAGAGGGCTTGATGTGATGCAACGTTGGTTGTGGGAGACGTTCGCAGAAGCTCGTCTACTAGAATCGAATTTTTCAATCCAAAGGATTTCTTTCTTGCGATTAGATTTTGTGCTTATGTACTTGCTGTCAGTGCCACTGAGAGTCTATACTGCCAGGGGTAAAATTGTCGCTTTAAGGCCGTTGGAGAAAACAGATTTTCTTAGGACACATATTGTCGTTTTATACTATTATATACACTATAAAGTAGTGTTTAAAATGTGGATATCAGAAATTGCATGTTGAAAATAAAGTACATAATGTGAAAAGTTCGGGACATTTTTACCAGGTTTCTATGTTTCCTCTTGCAATTTTTTATCTTGTTTTCTTCTTAAACGAATGAAATTCCAAGAAAATTTTATATTATATTTGTGTGTGTGTTGGGAGTTACACAGTAATTTTGTGTGTAGAATAGTTATGCTCTTTTTTTGAGTGTGAATTTATAAGAATTTTTATCCCCTTTTTTATATTCTCTGGAAGTAAAATCCCGATGGTTTTGCATTTTTGAGTCAATAAGGGCTAATGTGTATGTTGTTTGGTACAATCTTCTTATGTATAAAGTTGAAAAGTTAATACAAAACATGTATCCATTAGAATATTATACACCTCTTCTTCTACACCTCCACAAAAAGTCAGTAATCTCGACGTAACGCAGTCCACATCCTTGGGTACTATGAGCGTCATAAGTGATCTTGTAGGCTATCAGTTCTCCGCAGGGGCGGATCCTCGTACAAGGCCGCAACAGCCTTCTGCGTGCTTCCTCTCCATTTACTTCTCTTCACGTTACTCGCAGGTGGAAACTACTCTCTAAGGCGGAACGTCACGCAGCGGAGGCGCCGCCTGGTGGCCGAAGGGGCTAACGGCCGCTCCGCCCTCAGGGACCCCCTCTGCCCCGGAGGCGCCCCAAAACGCCCACAAGGGCTCTCCAACCTTCCGCCCAACGACTCTCGGAAGTGCATTACCAACCTCTTCGGGGGGCAAATCTAAAAAGGCATTTTGTTTCGAATCACTGCTGATCTAAAAAACTAATACCGCTGCTTTGCATAAGGAGAATGGTAATTGAATTTCAAAACACGTAGCCGCAGTACACGGCCGCCGCTGCCGCCGGCCCCGGCTCGCTCTCTCGCTAATTATGAGACCCAGTCTTGAGATGAGGCTCATTTCCGAGCGGCGTATCTGATCGCAGCGGTAGTGGCGGTGCGGTGGCGTCCGCAGCGGGCGGCGGATGGCGGGCGGGGATGGCGGAGGCGCGGGCCGCTGAAGCGGGGTGATGGCGGAGCGCGCGGTGAACGCTTCACGAGCTGCTCAGAATGCAGTGGGCAGGGGATGGCGGGCCACCGGGTCGTGGAATGGATTTAAGTGGAATTAATGAGGACGAGACGAACGAAAGAGTCGCGTGAGCTGAGCAAATGACCAGCGGATACAAGTGAACAATGAGTTGTGTTGGCCACGAGTTGCAGGTAGACAAGCATTCCGTTGAAAAAATTATAGTTAAGTAGACAAATGAATGATAAACAGACTGTCTCAAGAGAAAAAAGTGAAGATTTTTTGATATGGACTTATACCAAAATTTATGAATAATAAGTAGTTCCTGATGCGTATGTGGTATTTTTCTCATTTTCATTAAGATGACGGATGAGGAAACAATGGCGTAATAAGAAGGAAGGGGGAGGGGAGGAATTCCGAAAAAAGACTGGGAGCGGTAACTCAGTGCTGATGTCACTGATGTCACTGCACCGCCTCTGGGTGGGAGGTCCTAGGTTACACTCCCCACGGCAGCAGGATGTTCGACACTAGCTACACAGCTAGGTCGAAGTCAGTCCCTTTTGGAGGAGAATTCTAGCGGCCGGCTGCTCTGATCGGTAGTTTTCCATGGTTTCTCCGATCAACACCAGGCGAATGCCGGACACTAACAAATGGGCCACGGACCGCGCGCCATCTTTCCTTCCTCTTCCTTGTCCTATCATCTCCCCTTACACCCCCTTACACTACACTACCACAAATTCCGGGAGACCGGTCGGGAGCTTAGAGCTTATCCCGGCTAGGGCGGTGCCCCGCTGCTGGGAGAGTCCTGGTTGGGGGGAAACCCCGCTAGCCGACGGAAGGTCGGCGCCGGATCTGGCCATTCAGCAGGGGAAGATCACCTCCATCTCCCGAGGAAAAAACATGCACTGCGCCTACGGGACTAACGACCTAAGCTGTTGACGCGAATCACTAACCAACCAACCACCTTGAGCTGTGCAATCTATAGGTGAAATCCCGGGCGACTCACAACGCCTGACCCAGCGGCTGAGCAGTGGGTGAGTCCGGTCAATGGGAGCGGCGACGAGCGACGCGCGTCCGTCTGCAGGCAGCGATGGGCGCGAGGCAGCCGCGGGCAGATGCGCTGCGGGACGCGAGGACGTGAACCCGGGGCAGCGGCGGCGGACGGCTAATGGGAGCCGCCGTGGCCGTGCGGGCGCGCGGGCCGCCACGCTCGGCGTCGCTCCGCTCGGTTGGCAGCGCTGGCGTCTCGCACGCACTGCTTTGTCGACAAAGCGGCCCGCGCTCGCGCGCCCTTACGCGACACTTGGCGGGATTCGCACAAAGCGGCGGCGGCAGCGATGGCGGTGGCGCTGACGCTGGGGGTGGTGGTGGCGGCGGCGGTGGCGGCGGCGACGGCGGCGGTGGTGGGGGCGGCGGCGGCGGCGGCGACGGTGGCGGTGGCGCTGGCGGTGGCGGCGGTGGTGGGGGCGGCGTTGGCGGCGGCGGTGGCGGTGGCGCTGGCTGTGGCGGTGGTGGCGGTAGCGGCGGTGGCGGCGAGGGAGGGTCTCGCGAGCGCTGCGCGGATGATAATGGCGCCATTCATGCCGGAATGCGTGTTGTATTCAGGCCGCGTCTCGCGTGGGGGAGGTGCTGCTTGCGGTGTGCCGCAGGGTCCGCAACTCCCGCGGGGAAGTGCGCTAGCGTGTTTTATTTGGGAGGCCAGCTGTTTTAGGCGTTTCTTGTAGCTTTGGATATTTTAGTGGTGTAATTGTTGCTGGTTGTAGAACTCTTTTTTGTGTTTTAGGAAGAACGTTTTATTGAAGCTGTGTTATTCTGCTGTACGTTACTGTGTTATTTTCATATTTACAAATGAGAAGTTGCTTGCATGTATTCTTATACTAGAAGGCAATGTTTGTAGGTCAGTGTAATATAATTAACGGTTCTTTTTCAAAATCATTTGACTGTCATTTGGCAAGGAAAACTTGTTTTTAGGTTGGTGGTAATCAGTTACAAACTGAATTTCTTTTTATTGAGATGACATATTTTATATATAAAACGTAAAAATTAACATTTATGTACATGTAAATTAGTGACAATCTAGAATTCTTTTAAGAACAGAACCTCCACAACGTGCGTCGATTGCGGTTTGAAATGTACGTATACGTGCTTGATTGATTGCATATAGACATTAACACAAATGATAGTATACAATACACTTCAATCCGATACTATATTCTTTTTTCTGGAAACGCATGTTAACGTACGTAATTCTCAAATGCAGTTTGAGTCATATAACTAACGCACGTCTTGCGGTTTTTGAACTTCACGAGCCAGTGATGCAATTTTTATAGAAATCCACCAGGGAAGGGGTTAATAGAAACATTTCTGTCACACCTTTTTTCACTTTTTTCTGCCTAAATTTTACTATATAGGTTATTAGGTAGTTTTTTTTTTCACAATCTATATGTTGACTGCTGCAAGTACTTACAATTTTATTGCATTGTAATATCCTCAACCGTTCAAATATAGCTGTCTGTGCTAAAATTAGTACGTGGCTCAGTCTGTATACGTGAGTCCTCATTTTTCTTGTATGATGTATTCACATTCAATGTACGGCAAACATAGAACGTACCACTAACGTGAACTTTACGCCACGAACTACACTGTTCAATCTAGCTTTTGCTGATCGGTGAAGATATCACGTATCGCTACCGTGCAAGCGCTCGTGTATTAACCGTTGCGTCGCCAGGTTTAGCCACCACCGAACGATGAATCACGCTTTGGGCAGACTGGGCTTCATTCCCAGCGACCAGCGGTCACCCGCGGAAGACTCGCACGTGCCCCGGGCCACGCCCCCCTCTCCGGGCGTGTCGGGCGTGCGCGCGTCAGCCGTCACGCGGGCGGCGCGCTGACGCGTGGACGCGCTGTCAGCGGCGGCGCCGCCGCCACCTGATGCTGACGAACGACGCGGCGCCAAATTAAATTTGCCCTGGGGCGCGCATTTGTCAGGCGTGGGCGGCGGGGGAGGGCGGGGCGCGGGTTCGAGCCCTGACGGATGCGCGGTGCGCGCCGCGGACGGGGCGCGCCGGCGATTAGGCCCTCCCGGCGCCCACGGCGGAGGGGGCGGGGGCCAGATGAAGCTGAGCTACAAAGCGCGAGAGGGCTGACTTTGCGGTGGGAGCACCTGCGTTTGCCATTCCTGCTATCGTGTTGTCCTTCATTATCATGCGCGTATTATCTTGTGGCACAATTGCATCTCGTTATCGGAGGAGAATGACATTTTCAGCAATGGCAACCGTCTGCCTCAGCGTCTTCGAATGAAGGGCAAAGATTTCAATTTTTTGCTGTTTGACCTTCTCTGTTATATAACCTAGTGTTACGTAGATTTATTATGAACTGATGGAGAATTATTCTATAGGCTAACAGTTTTCAATCACTTTCCACAGATATATTTATTCTGCAAATAGTTAGAAAAACTGATGGTAGCATTTCATAAAAATAACAATAATACAATAATAATAATAACAATACTATAATAATACAATAATAATAATAATAATGTAACAAATAATGATTAGTAAGGTATTCACAGCAATACTTGTAATATTTCCATAATAAAAATAATAAATATTATGTCCTAAGAAATAAAAACATATGCGAACCACTGAAACATAACTATTGCATCAATTATGAGTACGTTTCTGCTTATTATGGTTTTGCACGTTGCTTCGCTAAGCTAAGCACATGGAAGCTACTTTCCTTGCCCGAAATACACGTAACCTAGTGCGTGAGCCTATTGCCCATACGCCGCCTATACGACCAATCAGGCGTCGTCCAGTCGACTCCGCCTTTGCAGTGACGTGAGTGATATATTTGGCGCTTTAATGGCTATATTGTAAATAATTACTAAAACTCCTTGTTTTGTAGCATTTAAGTTTTGTTCTGAGTATGTAGTCGGAATGGAGGTGGATTGGTACCATGTATCCCCGACACTGATTCTACAGGGCCTAGGTATGCCGCTGTTAATGAATACCGGATTATATTAATTACATATGTGAAACCTTTGAAATAATTAATACTTTAATTAATACTTTTCCTCCTAGTCATTACAATATACAAATGTTGCGTTTCGCAAGAGCAAGACGACGAGAAGTTTCGATGTCCCGCCTTTCTTAAGTAAGTACCGTACGTACTCAGAGGTCATTATATATTTTTTTTTATAATAAACAAGAAAATTTATGAGAAAATTTTATATAATTGATATAAGTGAAATCGGCTTACCAGATCGAAACCCACCAACATGATATTTTTATGATTAAAATTGATTTTGTAGTTCATAATTAAGGTCCTTTTTCATCTGAATATGTTTTATTACTAAATTTGAAAAAAGAAAAAAGAGTAAAAGTTTTTTCTAGCATTCCTTTCTGGGTCTACCTCTTTTTCTTCTGTCTCATGGAATCAGTCACAAACCTTGTGAACCTTCTCACATAATCAAGCCTTTTCACGTGACGAAATAATTTCAGCCTTAGTGTTTCCATTTCATCTGTAATTGACTTTTGTACTTGAATTCCCTTAATATTTTTTTCATTTCTTGTGCGTTGCAATTTAGATACTCCACAACTTCTGAAAAAATTAACTTGTAGAATATTTAATTTATGTCTTTTTCTTTTCATCAATTCCCCTGTTTCTGATCTACTTAGAGCTATACTTTGTATTTTAGTGTCAAAAAGTGTTATCTCAGTAGACGTAGATGAAGTTTAACCACATAGTAATTATTTCCTTCTTTTGTCTATTAGGTGCTATTTTGTTTTTGTTTTTTTTATTCTTTCGGTGAGAGCAAGTGTGTCTGTGAGGCCCACGTGTCCACGGCGCCCTTGTGCGAGCGGCGCAAGTGTGGGCAATGAGCGTGGGTGCGCGGCGCCACGTCAGGTCGGTGGCGGGGGTGGGCGCAGGCAAGAGCGCGGGCGAGGGCGGGACCGAGGGAGGGTGGGTGCGGGCAAGAGCAGGGGCGTGGGTAGGGGCGGGCGCGGGAGCGATGGGGCGTCGACGGTCGCGAGCAGAGGCGCGGGCGGGGGCGCGGGCGGGCGGGAATGGGGCAGGGCCAGGGCACGGACGAGCGCGGACGGGGAAGGCGGGCGGGCGAGGCGGGGAAGATGCCGGGCGGAGGCGCGGGCGAGAATGGGGCGGGGCCACGGCGCGCACGAGGGAGGGCACGGGCGGGTGAAGCGGGGAAGCAGGCGGTCGGGGTGAGCGGGGGCGGGCAGAGGCGCGGGTTTGGAGCGGGGAAGCAGGCGGTAGCGAGCGGGGCGCGGACGAGAGCTGGCGCGGGCGAGGGTGAGGCGGGGAAGCAAGCAGACGGGCGGGTGGGGGGGTGTCCCCGAGCGGGCGTGGGCGCGAGGGCGGGTTTGGAGCGGGGAAGTGGGCGGGCGGGGACGCGCACGACGGCGAGCAGGGGCGCGGGGGCGGGCGGAGGCGCGGGGTTGGAGCGGGGAAGCGGGCGGGCGCGGGCGAGGCAATCTCCGCATCGAACGGGGCGCCACGGCAGCGCGGCCGCCGAGGAACCTTATGCCGGGGGGAGGGGCGAGGCGGGGCGCGGCGGGGCGGCCGTCGCCGTCCGTGTACGCCGTCCACGCCGCCCGGGCCCTTTCATCAGGGCGACAGCGCCCGGAGACGGCGACGTCTGCGCGCGCGCCGCCGGATAAACAGCGCCGGAGAGGTGCAGGGGCCGCGACGGGAATGCAGAGAGGACGCTCGCTGGAGATGCGACAACACAGAGGGACACGGTATCGATTTTAACCCTATAATCGAAATATGAGTTGACTGATCGAGTGAGTAATTGAACTACAGAGTAAACAGTTGTTAAGGAAGTGTTTATTTACATTGCAAGTTTATTGAACCAACGATAAACATTTAATAATAATAATAATAATAATAATAATAATAATAATAATAATAATAATAATAATAATCTTATTAACTGCACTCAATGGAACAAAATTTACCTCTCCTCTCCCAGTTCTCTCATTGCATTTATAAACACTGCTCTTCTATTCAATGACGACTATATTTTTATACTTCTGTTAGTGCTTATATTTCATTAAGCATTCTGTAGCGTTCCACTACAGCGTTCTCTACTTTACAGAATAACACAAACTTAACTTTGAACACCAACACTATTATATAATTAAATAATATTAATAAATATTGTAATGGTCTTTTAGACAGCTATTAGAAAAAGCGTTCTTTCAGGGTATGACAAGAGTGCTAAGAGTTTAATTTTTTGCCACTAGTGCTAAAACTGAGATGATACTCAATTGTTGAGATGTATCTGAAACTGCAACAAAAAACAACAACAAACAAACGAACAAAATACTTTCGTGTGACCGCATCTGCTACTACTGATCTTTTTGTATCATTAAGTGATTTATATACTTGAATGACAATAAAATGAAAGTCTTTTCTGGCTGTCTAGAAAATAGAATTGGACACATGATTTTATTTTGTCCGTACAATTGCGTCAAATGGTTTATCGCAACATTTCCTACTCGCGATATAAAATGCCCCTCTTATCTCTCGTATCATAAATAACTATTTTGAGTAGCCATTAGGAAACTTCGTGAGTAATTTATCTATCAAAATGTTCCTGAAAGGAACATACAGTTTGGAAATCAAGGCACATATTCTTATCTTTTTCAATTAAGCAGGACACGGACAACAAGAAAATAATCATATTCATTAGGTGCTACATTTTGCAACGTAAGAAATTAATGCTGTGTGCTATCATTCCAGATCTTTGTTACCAGGTGTTTTCATTTACATTTCAGTATCTTCAATAGATCCTATTATATTAAACATTGACGCTTTGTGTATTTGTGCCAGCGCGTTTGATTTTTACATAGTTTTATGGTCGTACTTATAAATCAAAATACACCGACGAATACTTGAGAGATTCTTGTATTTGCATTATGAAGCAATGCACTGACGTGAGTTCCACGGGAACGGGAGGGTGAGCCTGCAAATCTCAAAGCGCCAGCAACGGGTTGAGCTCGAGAGAGCTCGTTAAACATTCATTAACGTGAATTCATCAATAGACGACCCTCAACTCTCCATTTAATAAAATGCTACTACGGAATTCAATACAGATATGGCTCAAATTAAAATGGCTGTTCACTGTTTCGTTATTTCTTTTGAAAGTCCTTTCATCGTGTCCCTTATTAACCCAAATAATTACAGAGGCAATAATAAACGTACAACGAGATATAAGATCGTGTTCAAAACAAATCTTGCCAGCAGTTAATAAAGGCAAGATAGTAAATGTAACAAAATATTTTCCATCGTACAAAATTCTCCTAATGTTCCTTTTATTATTGAATTTTTTTCAAAACTAAGATATTAACCTACTGTTCATTGCAATCCTAAAGAATAATTGCTCTGGCGAACTTTGTGGTCAAATGTTAATTAAGAACATCTTGGATAGGAGTCCAAAATTTATTGCTTATTTATCCTTGAAACTAGATTTTATTACATGGGAGTGTTTTTTTTTAATTAATTCAAAATTCAAGTAGTTTATGACTTAGTGTAGGGATCACAAAATTTTGAAAACGTGCAGAGAATTCACTTCTCCCCATAACATGTCATACACGCTTTTAACTGTTTTTTATGTAAAATAAATTAATAAATAAATGACTAATGAGCAAGAAGTTGTGAGATAAACATTGAAATATCGTTTTCATTTCTTTATATTTTAGCTTTAAAAGAATTACTCTCAATTTTAAAATACACTAACAAATATTTATACAAAATAAATTTTAAAAATAATTTGGCTAGTGCTTTGTTTCTATTTTTCAATGCAAATATGTAGAGAACCAAAGTATTCACATATGAAGTGAATGCCAGTTCTTTCTATTTTGAGATATTGCCGTACATGCATAAATTAATCCCTCCTCTTTGAACCAGATTCAGGTATCTGGCTTTTGACTTTTTATTCCTCATACGATATATTTCTCGTATACTACCTGATTAATAACGTACTAGCGTAGCCGTGCCAGAACTCTGGCATGTGGAACCTCACCCTCTTCCATATCCTTCCGTTCACATTTTCATTCCATAATGTAAACTTTTCTTCAAATCTCTCTTATTCCCTGTCACTTGTTCTATGCTTTCTTGTAATTTAATACCAACTGTACTAATTGAACGTATTTTAACGTAGCAGGACAATACACACTCGTCAATACTATTCCTATTTAACTTTATTACTAAACAGAGAGCTACACCCGTACAATTCAATAGCATAAAATATCAAGAAATTGGTAGAATTTCACTTACAGTCACATTCTCCACGCCTCTGAACGAGTGGGGTAGTTTGAGCAAAAATGTAATAGAAACCCCAAGAAGATCGCATCCTGCAGATTACGGTGAGATGCATGTTTATTTGAGGCTTTCGACCTTAATCTTCTATGTTTTAAGACCCCTCATTTTGGAGTTATATAACGATATAGATTTTAACAATGCTGTCCGAGTGTTGCGGGTTGCATTTGACGTGAATAGTTAGATGACTTTCTTTCAATAAATCCTTCGTGTTTATAAAGTTAAAGTGCAAATCAAGTCTCTGTGAAATTCTCTTTCTTGAGATACCTCATTTGAAAGATTAGTGGCGTGTAAGCCGCAAAACTCAATGCTACTGAATGAAACCGCAATGCTACTAAAATAATATAAGAAAACAATTATCAATATTATTATATAATACGATATTATAAACAATGTACTTATATCTATCGATAAAACGTATTGTTCTATATATTTTCGTTCTATTTACCATGCGTGTATATTAAGTAATGTACTTGAGAGAAAATCCCATCCACTAATCTGCATTCTCGCCTCCCTTCCTTTATTGAGCAGGAACATGTTGCAAGGCCTACAAAGTTTCCGATAACGTACGCAGAATGTCATTCCGTGTCACCGGCACCTCTCGGTGACTTTTAGCCGCGCCCGTCCGCACCGCTTGGCGAGAGGTGCGGGGCGGGGCGCGGGCTGAAGTGGCGAGGGCTGAAGTGGCGGGATGGGGCGGGGCGGGGCGCGGGCTGAAGTGGCGAGGCGTGGCGGGGCGGGCGCCGTGTGACGTGCGCTGCTGCAGTGGCCGCGGGTCGTGTCGCGTTGATGGGCCGGGAGTTAATGGCTTCGGAAGAGGGCTGGCGCGCGCCGCAGGAGACGTGTCATCCCGGCGGCTGGAGGGCCGCCTCATCAGACAAGTAGTTGCGGCTGCGGCGCACAAAGCGGCTTCAAGGGCCCTCCGGATGAGACGTATATCGACAGGGGCGCGCGCAGGTGGGGAAATCGCCGCTGTGATCTCGCGCGTGTGCTACGTGCGACAGGGCTTTCCGCATGTGGCGTGGCCTATCAGGTTATCGGACGGGTGTTCAAACTGTGCGTCGCCATGATTTATTAACAATGATCTTTACACCTGATTTACTTTAATCCTTGTGTCATTTATGTATTTTATACTATCATACTATATGATATTTGTAATGTATATGATTAATTTTACTAATTGTGGATTAATTGAAACTGGCAATAGCTCACTTGTGTTGAATATTTAGTAGACCTATAATAACCGTTTAATTGAAACGTATTGTTACTAGGGAAGCCGGGGGAAGTTTCGTTTAGGTCAAGGGTGTCTTGGACGAAACAAGTTTGATAACGCCTGGGTTAGAGAATTAACGCGTTCTTCACGAACACACGCTCACACGCACTATTATAACATTGCAAATGCTATTTTCTAGTTTACGAAAGGCTTCTTATAAAATAAATGTTTTAACATCGATGAGCGTTGGAATTTTGTTAAACTAGAATTCAATAATACATGTTCATGTGATGATATCACGGATTTAACGCTATTTTCGGTAAGTATACTATTTTCAAAATATTTCAGGAAGCTGTTCAAACGTCAAAGTTGAACATAAAACGTCTGTAGTTTTATATACTTCATATTTCATTTATTTCAGTTTTCTTTTATGGCGTACTTGCTTATAGCGAAATACATAGATTTCTACGTAATAATAATTATAAACTTTTCATATGGTAATATGTCGTGATTGCATTAAATATAATATAGTTATATATTTAATTTATTTATCTTTATTCTTCGGTTTACATTAAATATTTTCTCGATAATTAAGCATTGTTTTTCATGGGCATAATGGAGATTTTTGATGTCTAAATAAATGTTTATTTTTTCATTCATTATTTCGGTGTTCAGTTCGAGCAAAGGCTTCTACAGACCCTTAAAGTTTTGATTTAGTGGTACATTGAACTAATAAATTACAATAATCAATTTACATAAGCTATACTTAGTTATTATAATCAACTGAAATAATTACACCAACTTGGTGGTTATTCTATGACTCGCGATTCTACCGAGTCATCGGCAGAACCACGAGTTAGCTTTAATTGTAACTGAAGTCTGAGAAATGACGCAACCATCAATAAATGTAAAGATAAACTACCAAGCTCAAAACCAAGGCAACGAGACCGGAATTGGTTCGTAGAAATGCTAACATGTTAGCTTCATCGTTATCACATATATCTTGTAATTATTGTTGTATCACACAATGAGTATTATTTTACGTGTAACATGGTTGCTCATTACAAAAATATTTCATCAGTAATTAGCTTCCCAGTGTTATGTTGCACCGACCAAAACGTGAAACTACACCTAATTGCTTCAATATAATCGTATATACTGTAGTTCATAAAGTCCAGTAACTTAATAATTATGCAATTATATGTATCGTGTTTCTCGCGTTACGCATGTTAATAATACATCAACTTTTAAAGCTATTTTAGATAATAAATTGGAATTTCATGGAAGCTGTGTGGTCTTAAACTGTCTGTCAGAGCTTCAAGAGTATTACAAAAAGATTTAGGAGTATATCAGAGATTGGTATCGTTTTGGCTGCACACCAAGAAGAGACATTATTCAATATCCTTGGTTCTTTTTCGCAGATCAGGTTCTGATTATTTGCCGGGATTCTGCGAACTATCGATAGGGCCTTCACATTTTCTCTGGGAATAATTTAAAGACATACATAGGTTTTCTTAAACAATTTAAAAGCAAAATAGTGTAAATAATTATAATTTAGAAGTTTCAGCATATTTGTTAATATAAATTTCAACATTAGTGCCTCACATAATAATAAAATTTCCTTTATTTGATAAACTTGTATTCTCATAATAAATATTTTGTTATTTTGGCAGAAAGGAAGAGGTGGAAATGTATGTAGTATCAACATTATAGAATGGACTTTAAATTAGTGTACTATGCACGACAAACGTTTGTGAGAGACAACATAAAGAGTTCACGATGTCTTAGCTGAAGGGCTTTGAACTCGTCTGTAAGCCAAAATGACATTCAAGCGGCAAGAAGGCAAAGACGGCAACACCTTTACTCGCATGCGTACATGAGGCACGGCTATTGATATGATTTGTATACATTATTGAATTTGTGAAAATAAGTGCTTCAAGTGATGTTTGATTATATTTCTCGAAAAGCTTTCTGTGAAAATGAACTCAAAATTCCAGATTTTCAGAAATCTTCAAACGCAATTTTCTCAGAAAGTTTCCAATTTGTTTCTTCAAACTTGTTGAACGAGCTACGGATATACGCACTGTATATAATGACAGATAAGTAATTTTGCTCTATTCTTTTGTTTCCTTTTAAAAAATACGCAAATTATTTTTTTTTAATATCTCTCGCGCCGTTAATATGCACATTTTAAGCGATTAGTATAAATTATTGCATTTATGAGTGTAAGAAGTGCTTCAAATGACTTCCAATGAAGGTTTTCGAAAACTCAAAAGTTTTCTGTGAAAAAGAGCTTTAAATTTCACAATTTACAATAACGCTTAAACATTTTCTTAATAACTGCTCCAAATTTTCAACAAACATTTTCGTACACGACGAAGAATGGACTCTTTTAGAATATTGACCAAGTCTCTTTCATTAGGAAACCGAAAAATCGAGTAATTAAAAAAAGTACTTTGGGCGACGATATTTGACAGCTGGAAGTGTATGTGGTAAGACCTAAAAGCTAGCCCAGTCCAAAGAAATTTAAAAAAACTAACTAGTACGAGAAACTCTTTGCCATTTCAGTAGCAACTCTAGATATATCCAGAAAAATATTTCGCAGAAAATATTCCTAATGGCATGAATACAATATCCAGGGCTCTACTAAAGCAAACATGTTAAGAAATGTTGGCAAGAAAGAGAAAGTATTTTCTTCGGCGCTTAGTAACCCTTTTCCAGCTGTGTCCGCCAGGCGTCGCAAGGCGCATTCCGATTGAAGAGCTTCACTCCCACGCGCCCACTGCAAGCGTCCGCGATTCACTCGATCGCGTCGAGTGTGAACGAATCACCCTGGCGGGCACTCGGCGAGGGAGGCAGTTGCTTGCTGGCGCAAGGCTGCCCCGCGCGCTTAATGGCGTAAGCTGCTTACGAAATTCAGGTGTACTGGGGTCAGGGACGAGCTCTTTAACGCTAAACTCTGAGCTTCTGGTGAAAAGAAAAACACGTCATGGATTTTGAGACGTATCTCTAAATGGGTCGAAGGTTTTCTGTTAAAATCATTCTATTTATTAACGGTAAAATCCATTATTATTAATATTATTATTGTTTACACTTTCTTTGCTTTAGCAGGGAAATCTATCACTTGTCCAATTGATGTTATAGGACTAGGCTCGGACTGCGCAGGAAGGAAATGCATCCTGTCCTACATGAATGTCACGCATTTAGCAATTGCCTGACAATATGACATGTTTGAAGAATGGTGGCTTTCTGGGCTTCATCAAAGATATTTTTGATATCTAAATTCTCCAGATTTCTTTTAAAGTTCTTGGTTACGACTCCTTCAACGGATATAACCATGGGGAAATGGGAGATTTCATTCAACTTCCAAATGTTTTTTAATTCAGTTGCCAAGTTCTCATATTTTCTGAATTTTTCTGCTTCAGACTTCCGGAGGATGTGAGTCAAAGGGATTCAATTATTATTATTATTATTATTATTATTATTATTATTATTATTATTATTATTATTATTATTATTATCATTATTATCATTATTATTATTGTTATTATTATATGCAATTTACGAAGGAATTTATTAAAAACATTTTGATATTAGAATTTCATCCATGTTGACCTTTTTCAAAATAACTCAGTTGAAATGTATCATTTTCAACAGAAGTAATCCAAAAAGGAGTTAACTCGTTTAATATGAATATAGTATCAAACGTTAAAATGTATTTCTCCAACGACACGTCTTCAACTTGTTGAAAACATTGTCATAAAAGTATACAAGAGAGAATTTTATTTTTATCATGTAATATTATTTCCATTTCTAATGATTTTGCTTCGTAATCTATTTCTTGTTATCACAAAAATATTCATTACAATTTGTTTGTACGAATAATCTGTACGTTGCAATAAACACCGCATGTTTGCTACATGGGAACATTTTATTTTCTTTGAGGTAAAGTAGAGAACCTCAGTTCTAGAGAGGCCCTCTCATCGAAGCAATACAGTTATTTAAAAATTATGAATAAAGAATGCGAGAAATAATAAGCTATTAAATGCGACTTAATGAAGTTTTCCTTCAGTACTGCAGCCAAAAAACATCTGCCTTTGATATTGGAATAAAGTCACGTGTACTTTTCAAAGAAAGAAACGAATGAAAACGTCGGAATGTTTCATGCAATTTTCCTCTTCTCATTTTCATTTTAAACTTTCTATATGAAACTAGTTCCACTTTTCCTCTAATGACGAAAGGAAGGAAGAGTCGTAAGCGACATGTCACAGCCGTCGCGTGCTGCGTCTCGTTCTGCGAGGGAACTCCATCTCCGGCCCGAAGAGAAAACTCTGCAAGTCGGCAGTCGCTGCGCTTGTCAAATGCTCGGGCTTATCAATCCGTCGGCTGCTGCTGCTACAGGGACGCGTCTGGTTGCAGCAGCTGGGAACAGTTGGGCGACGCCAAGGAGCGGGAAAGCTGGTTTGGCATGGGAAGAGGTGCGGACGGAAAGTTGGGTAATATGGAGAGGGAGTCTGTGAGGAAAGAGGGGTTGGTTCCAAGGCATGCAAGCGGGAAAGGTTGTGCCGCGTAGAAAATGGTGTTGGAGGGGCAGATGGGACTGGTCTGGTATCATTACGCGTTTTCTTGAGCCCTCGTTTCGCCAGATGTGAGAGTGGGGGGTTTAGTTATTTTGACAACAGGAATATTACATCAAATCTGTAGCTCGGTTTACGATGCAAAATACGACTATTACACGGCTGTGAACATTTCTGGTTATCAGATTTTGCCAACACTCGTTTCTATCATTTACTCTTTCTATTTTTTACTTTATATCTCTTACTCGGAATGGGGCGATCGGGGTGAGACGATCGGGGTGGGGCGATCGGGGTAGGGCGATCAGGGTGGGGCGATGGGGATGCGGCAATCGGAATGGGGCAATCGGCATGGGGCAATCGGGTTGGGATAATCGGGATGTGGCAATCGGGTGGGGCAAGCGGGATGGAGCGAGCGGAATGGGGCGAGAGGGATGGGGCGAGCGGAATGGGGCGAGAGGGATGGGGCGAGCGGGATGGAGCGAGCGGGATAGAACAATTGGGATGGGGCAATCGGGATGGGGCGAGCGAGATGGGGCAATCGGCAAGTGGCGAGCGGGGTAGAGCGAGGGGGAGGGGCGAGCGAAGGGGGCGTGGCTCGCCAGAGCGGGGCGGGGCGGGCGCCGCAGAGAAGCTGTCCTGAGCGCGAGGCAGTCTCTCTGAACGGCGCGCGCCCCATGCATACGTAAGGCCGCCGCCCGTCGCGTTCCTCACGCCCCGACGAGCGTCGCGGGGCGTCGCGACGCCCTGGACGCCGACCCCGCAGGGCTGCGGTCGATACAGGCACCGCAGCTTACATCGCTATTGTTTTGTAAACAGGAAATCCTGCGGTGCTAACAAAATGTCACTAGGTGGAAGATGGTCTGCCAAAGAGGTCCAGTTTTGTATTTGCCTTGATAGCAGTAAATATAGTTTAATTCCAAATTCATCAGCCAGAGCTTTGCTGCTTCACAAGACCGTCTTGTCGATCCTAAAATGTGTGACTGATGTAAACATTAATAGCAGATTAGATAATTTTAAAGATATGCTGGACGTAAAACTGTAGGTTCGTGCAATTAAATGGACAATATTCTGTTTATATGCTTGATTGTCCAAAAATCTTTGAAGTACGCAATTCTAAATTATTTGAGGAGATTTATTTCTCATCTTTATATATTTTATTTATAATTTTATGGTTTATTATCACCAGTTGTAAGAGTAATCCGACATTTAAGATGACGTAAGCCTATAATTATATCAGTTTTGCACTTTTGATACCTGAAGAATTTGGAAGAGTTGTGAATAGATTCATGTAATCATTACATCGTATAATATCCGTTTTGCAAAGTTTTATATAGAGTTAATTTACGTGTATCATATGCATCTCATCTTTGTAACAATTATGCCATTGTTGTATTCATTTTTACGACATAAAAATTCAATAGTGTACTCCATGGTACGACTAGCTTACTCAAAAAAGATGGAATAATACTGAAGCTCTTAAATATTCCAAAATGCTCTTTAGAATTATGGTTACTTGAACAGTGTATTGTTTGTCTGAAACTATTAATGGTGAGTTTCTTAGAAAAACTACTTTTTATCAGGAAGCAACTAATCTATGCTCAGAACACCATGTGAGTTTGCATACTATATCAGTATATACAAATACTGTAATAAAGTTCTTAAAATCAATTCCATATTTGTTCTTTTAGAATTAATTTTACCATTGTGAGGTATTTATCAACACATTAAGGAGCAAGCCGAGTTAGAAATGCCACTTCTTCGCCAGAGGAAACGTAGTAAGTGGGTATATTTTAATAATAAATTATGAAGTAGGAAAATATCTCGCTACTTTATTTAAAATTACACATTTTATTAGGAATTGCTCGTGAGAAGTTTTTCCATAAATAAAATAGACTATGGAGAATTCCTAATAATTATCAATATATGTTTTAGAATTTTAGAAGAATTATATTATATCAGAATGTTTTGGTCCATTATTTTCAAGACAGAAATTATGTAATTTATTTATTGGTTTTGTCAATTAAGCCTGACGATGGAAATAATTATTTTCCGAAACTTTACTGTACATTAAATATAATATATATTAATATAAAGTCGTTATTCTAAAAAAAATCTGTCTTTAAAATAAAAGGCCAAAAACATTTTGATATATTGAAGAATTGTAGGCAGAAAAATTAATAATAGTTTTATTATTTTATAGAAGTACCTCAATGTTTATAACCTGCGTGGACCGAGACATCCGGGTCGCCTGACCGGGTGCCAATCGATGAGCGGCCGTGCCGAGGGAGGTCTTTGTCTCGCTAATTAATGGCGGCGGAGGCGGAGGCGGCGGAGCCGGAAGTCGACGCGTTTTGTGGTGAAGACAGGTGGCGCCGCTGCCGCACGGCGGTCGCTCGCTGAAACACCTGACGGGAACCATCAGTTATAACCGTGCGCCGTAATCAATTTCCTCTAAATATTTACCGCAAATGCGTGTACCCACGTGCGCACGTACACGCATTATCTGAGATTTAGTACTGCGTTTGTGATGTGATTCACCAGCAATGGTGGTCACTAATAACTCTCGGGTGTGTTAATACTTTGAGAGGCTTTTTGCACCGTTAACGAGGCCAATTTGGACCATTTTGGGAGAATAGTTAAAACTGTATATTGATGTGTCGGTATTTTGGGGCTAAATTGTCAGGTATTTCATGTACGCATTTATTAATTACCCGTATTGTTTTGAAAAATGTCAATTTTTGGATAAATTGGTGTCTAAAATTATTCAAAAACTGAAATTTACTCAACTCTTTTCTTATTTTTGCGATATAATAATTTTTATTTCACATACATTGATTATATAATTAGACAATTATATGAAAATGGGTAAGAGTTCGATAGTGTGATGGGCTGCTGTTTTTTTTTCAGCCAAGCTGAATATTTACTACATTAATTACGTGCAATATTAATTGCATGATCAGACTTACACTTTTACTTCAGAACTTTTTAAATTGATTTAATATCACCCATCCTTGATAACATTACACATATTTAGATAGAAATTTTCACGCAACTTCGCTCTAAAACTCTAAAAATATAATTCCTCGCAGCTAAACCTCCATAAATGTAATAAAAGGTTCAAAAATGTATTACTTTGAGTATTACGGCATAAAAATCGAAATCCAATTTATAGAGCCACAAAACCAAGGTTTTAGGAACCTGAAACACATTGTTTCTGAGTTACAAAATCCACAATAGTGCAATATTTTGAAAGTAGAGTAAGTATGTCTTGAAACAGTCGAAAAATTGGTTGCGTAGCATCGAAAGTAAAAAAATATGAAAATTAAAAAATATATTCCTTGCAAAATGAGACGTTATATAGTAAAAAGGCTATAGCAAATGCTAAGATATTTTGCTCTGTTAAACACTAAAGATACGCAAATCTTGTTTAGACTAGTAAAGAATACTTTTTTTCTTGTTCATGTATTTACAACTTTTTCCTTATAATCCCGAATGAAAAGTTGTTTCTCTGGGTAATATTGAAATATATTGTGTTTAATTAGCTCTTCAGTTCTCGTTTCTTGGAAGAACCTCTTTTAATCTGTACGAACAGCAAGCAGCTCTTCAGTATTTGAAATTCTGTACTTCTACCTTGCTCATGCACCTCAATATTTTTGCTAATTTATCTTCACCGTACTCTAAACCCTAAGTTCGACCTTTTTCACCCGAAAACTAAGAACTTCCTTTGGAAGTTTCTTTTCCCTGAATTTGGAAAGAGGGCAGGTACTTATCTCGAGACCGCCTCCTCTTACCTTTTAGCTCGCCCTCTTTTCGCTATTGCAGTGAGAACAGCGCGAGAGGCGCATTCTTTCCGCAGGTGAGGGTTTCCATCTTCCAGCGCAGCATTCATCACCTGCAGCGCTCTGGAGAGAGCCCGGCGAAGTCGCACACTAAAGAAATCTGCGCCGTGTAATTAATTACACTGCGGGCGCCACGCCGCCGGCATCGCGAGAGCAGCAGCCGCAGGTGGAGAGGGCAGGGCGGGGGTGGAGCCACGGGGGCGGAAGTGATGACGAGGCGGATGTGAAAATGAGCGCCTCTACAAGAGCGTGGTTTCAGCTTCGGCTGTGTCACAGCGAGTGGGATGAATATTGAAAAGAACGAGGACACGCAAAAGTCGATGGGGTGACGTGGTGATGTGAGGAGAGTGGTGAAGAAAGTGAGTTGGTCACTTTGTAAAACAATGGGATCGATGTTGGGAATAAGACTGATTAGTTCATGGAGGTTACGTGTCGGAATGTCAGGCGATTACGGTAGTCATCATTTGATAACAGTTTAGTGGGCCTTGTCGGCTGGTAAGAGAGACAATAGAATTATTCACCTACGGACGCTGAAGTGTTTTTGCTAACGAGCGCGAAAAGAAGAATAGAATCTATAAGGAGGACGAGAGCCTTGCGCTGAATGCTCCCTCGGGGGTTGAAAAGAGCGAGCGGTGACGAAGAGAGAGAGAAAGAGAGCGGTGTTTGCTGCTCTCTCGGCGAGGAGAGCGCCAGCGAAGCCCCGAGCGAGCAGTCGTGAAGCCACCTGCCTTTGCTCGCCCCGCCCCCTCCTCCCGAGGCTGTGAATCGCCGTCGCAACCCGTCACGGGCTGAGGAAGAAGTCTTTTCAATGCTCCTCAGCTAGTTGCACACAAACGTAATAAGGGCGCTACTCACAACACAAATTATATTCAGAGTTGAATGCGGTAACGCGATTATGGGAATTGCCATTATATAAATGATTTCAATAAGTCGCTTAATTTTATTAATGTTTTAGCATTCACGAATATAGGTCTAGCAAAAATGTGCCTTTTGAGAATCTGGTTGATTCTTAGAAATAACCAGAACCCTTCGAATGTTTTTTTTAATTAATTAAATCTTTCCTGAAATATTCCTGTTATCTTGGCTGGAGAATAAAACTTTTAGGAATATTAATATATAAATTCATAGTAAGACCTACCTTGACTTATGCCTGCCTGGCTTGGCGATAAATAGCTGCAACCAATTTAAAAAAATTTCAGACAATACAAAATCAATTTTTAAGGCAGACTCTTAAAGCCCTATGGTTTATACCCAATTCCCAAATCTACCAGGAACTTCCAAATCCCTTCACTATACGAATATATATATGCAAAACATTTGAAAAATTATACTCTCTGCTTCCACCATGCCCTGGTACAACTATGTTCCACTTGGGAAAAAAATGCAATCCTCCCACTTCGTATCCGATCTCGCTTCCCGAAAGACCTCTTTCGCCCTCCATTGTAATGCAGACTTCCACTCCCTTCTATCATCACCCACACCGACCAATGCCTTACATCCTGACGCACGCCTAGAAATTACAAAAAATATGGAAATTGAATTCACAACTGAGGGGTACGCCTTACGTACCGCATTCGCCTGAGGATATCCCAACAAATTAATGTTTTTCATCTATGTAAACTTAAAATCCCCAAAAGACTTCAGCCGAACGGGTAGCTAATAAATAAGAAAAGAATGACTGTTTAGAGATCATTGGTTTTCAAGAAAACCAATGATTTTAGCGGAGAAACAAATGAAACACTGTTCCAGATTTTTTTTCGCAAAATGTGTGTCAAATATCTCCCTTCTTCCTCAAAATCAATACACTTTCTGTCCCAAGTATAATTGATTCGTCACAGATTTCCAATAGAGAACATTTTTTAAACAAAAAACATTCACAGATATTCATAGTTTATTCACATTTTATAGCTAAACACTAAGAAAGTGGAAAATATTTTAACCCAGATAACATTTAAAAGCTAGAATATATATTTATGACGTAAGAAATAATATATATCAGCCTTTAAGAAAGTTGAAGTAAGTCGTAGTTTTCAGATCGCTTCTTCTAGGCAAAGCGCCCTCGTCTTAAGAAAACGAAATTTTATCGTCTTTACGGAATTATTAATTTATTACACATTTATTGAATACACTCCTTTGTTCTCGTGAATAAATCTTAATCAAAGACTAATCGAGAAGTGTATGTGCAATTTATTCTGAGGTAGGTAATAATGAATCACGCAATGAATAAAGTGAAATTTAAAACATTTAAAAATACAAATCCGTACTACGATAGGATTATTAAGCATAATTTCCCATTGAGCGTTAATTTTTAACGTTTAATACAGTACAAACGTTTTCTTATGCATTGCCTTTCTATTAAAATATTTTGATAAGTAATTTATGTAGTTCCGCGAAAATGAAAAATAATTGTCAGAATATTATTGAAGTACGAGTGTACTATATTCAAACGTCAACCTCTGTTATTTCTCTAGAATTCTTTCATTTGTAATGAATGTAACGATTTATATTTTCTGCTTCCAAGAAAGCAAGTATAAGACCTAGTGTAATTTTTATTCAAGGATTTTTGTATTGTTCTCTTTTTAGTTCCACGAGCAAGTGAGGTAAATTATTTACAAAACTGCTCTAAAATCAAATTGACTTACTGCTTCATTTCATCAGCTTTATAATAATAATAATAATAATAATAATAATAATAATAATAATAATAATAATAATAATAATAATTATTATTATTATTATTATTATTATTATTAATGTCTCTCACCTAGTGAGGTGTTCTACAGCAGCTACCGGATCCTACGGTCTGGCAAGGTGCTAGTTCGCTTGCAAACTCGGGGGGTCAGGATTCGACGTGAAGTTATATCATTAAAAACTTCCTCAGAATGCGTGCAGTGCTCAGGAGAACGGCCTTTTGTATTGTCTGAATGTGCCAGTTTTATGTCCAACCTTTGCAGACGAAGTTACTTTTTCAAATATCAGTCTGCGACATGTCACCGTGTTCAATAGCCAAGGTCTAATATTTTTGCTTCTCGGTAATGGAAGCATCTATTTTTCGGTCTAATGGGACAGGCTAAGTCGGCAATAATTCCTTTCCGTGAAAACTTGTCGACCCATATTATGTCATTATTATTATTATTATTATTATTATTATTATTATTATTATTATTATTATTATTGGAACTCCGAAGAACGGTATACAACGAAGAAAATATATTTTAATTGGTATATTAAGGGAACTAAAGTCTAGGAGTTCTATTGCCTTTTAGACGCTTCTACTAGAACAACTCAAATCGGCAGCTGTTAAGAGTTGCTTGTTAAAATGAAAAACGAATAGTAATCGCTGAATTCTACAAGACCTTTTTTAAAGAGCTGATTTTATACAACAAACTTTCTTCAATTTTGTAGTTTTGAAATGTTTCTTTTTTGTAATTTTCCAAAATACGGAGAGTTCACCGAAAATGGGACAAGTACCATCTTTTTTACTGTCTCTTGTTGCAAATGAGGACAAAATTTAAGGAAAAAATGGGAGGGGTTTTTGAGAAAAAAATGTAAACTTTTTTTAAAAAATTGCCTCTATTTCTCGCATAATTACTATAAAACTACTCACAAAATTTGAACATGTAATATAGGCCTTTAAGGAAGAGATTTCGTTAAGGAAAATATCTCTATCTTAATAATTATAGTTGTAGAAAGACGCTAAAAAATTTGCACTTGTGAAATTTTCAAAAAATCTGGGACTTCAATGAGACCGGCTTCATTCTCTTCAGCGTCCTTCACGTTATCCGAGAACAAAGTTTAATTAACAAATTTGGAGCCATTTCTGAGAAAATTTTGAAAATTTTTTTGAAGCTTCATGTAAAGTACTTACCCTCAAAAGACAAAACATTCATTTGACATTCCTAAAGAATAGAGTTCATTCAAGTCGATCAGGGAATATCAGTTTTGGAGAAAATCGGCCGAACGGTTCAGGCGCAAACGTTGACTACAGACATACAGACAGACGTTTTTCCACTAATCGATTTTTCGATATCAGGGATCCACAAAACAAATTCTGTCTACACCACGTATTAGAGAATTTTTTCTGTATTGATCAGCTAGATTTTTCCAATTTTTCGTTACCAGGGTCCAGCAGTAAGAGTTTTTCCGCCGAAAATTCACCGTTCTCCGACGCACGATTACATACTTTCTGTTATTACGAAGTACCTTCCCAAGAGCAAGAAAGTAAAATGCAGCTCGGTAGGCCCGGTTTCTTATGAATACATTCTTGAGAATACTTCCGAAATTAGTAGTCGCTTGTCCGTTTATTCTCTCACTTATACTTGTTTGAATGCATAATTGACTGTGAATAATAAACATGAAGTACTGTATGATGAGTTTAAAAGCAAATGCTTGTCGTTTCTAAGTAATTATTTAACTCTTTATTTAATCAGATATGTAGTAAGCAATTTTTAAATGTACTTACTCCAGTTCATTTGAGCTCCATTTGATTGGATAGTAAGATGAAATTTTATCTTCCAGCCCGGGACGTAATTTGAATTAAATGGAACTTTTATGTCAGTATTAACGCTTCCTAATTATTTCATTTGTTGAATATTATTCTTAGCCAGCTTTAAAACAATATAATGTAAAATATTATTGCGAGACGCAAATTTTTAATCAATTATTGTTTCTTAAAAACATCATATCTGTCAAAAAAATTTCATTTTCTAATTTAAAAATTCCTACCATAATATATAATTTTTTAGAAGGTCGACTTGACGCATTATAATAATTGGTTTGGGGGTAAAAACGTGTGTGTTCGTTTGATTATCGAAACAACAACAAATATTGAATACTTCAAATACATTTTGTATAATTATCATGAATTTAATATTTTACGAACGACTGAATATATTCACATTTTGGCCTTTCGCAGTCATGAATTATTTAATTACGTTATCAAGGTTTCTTTCTTTTTTCTATTTGAAAGTCTACTTTTTTATTCGTTGTTCTTAAAAAGTTATAAATAACTCCAATACTACTCGAATTAGCAGGTAAACATCTTCAAGTCGAAGGTTAACAGTAATGAGATGGGAAATTGAGACCAATGGATTTCCAATTTCTACCGCGTGGTCGTGAATCTATAATGGTTGTTAATGAGATTGAGATGATTAGAATGAGATGAACATAATGAGAAAATCCAAGTGAGGACAATTCTTGCTACAATTTTGTACTTGTGTGGCATTGCGCTATCTTGCGCTGAGGTTGGCTGCACGAGTTGGTTGGCGGCGCTGGGCGGCAGGTGCGGTGAGTGGTGGCAGATTGAAGGTCAGTGACGAAGGGAGGCATCCGTGCAAGAGGGAGCCAGTCGATTGAGCCGAATCGAATTAGAAGTCCGTATTGTTTATGACTGATCGCAAGGACTACATTGTGTACGAAATGGCGAGGAAAGAGAAAGACTTACGAATGTTGGGGGAGAAAAGGGTGTGCTTTGTTTAACAAACGTATTCCTCTAACAAGTTATTAATGCAACTGTATTGTTGAAAAGTGTTAGTTTCATTTAAAGAGTTTTCCCTCCGACACTTGCAACATCAAATTGGAATCTGAGAGATTTGCAATACGAGGTGGGGCAGAGCAGCTGGTAATATTGGGCAAATGCGCGAGCGGGGCGTGGCGTGGCGAGGTGGCTGAGCAGCTGAGCATCTGGAGGCCCCGCGGCTCGGCGACGCTGCGGCAGACGGCGCCTGGGGCGCGGCCGCGCGCCTTTCCTGGAAGCGGCAGCTAATGAGCCGAGATATCACTGCGGAGGCGGCGGCGCCGCCAACACGCGATGCGGGAATTTCTTTCGTTCCGGCGGACGCGAGCTGGTAATGCGTGCGCGCTATGAGGATTTATACGCGGCGAGGCCCAGCCGAGGCGTCAGCCCCGCCCGCGGCGGCAACGACGGCGCAGGTGGGAACGGCACAGAGCGGTAGCGTACAGCGGCGGCAATGACGGAGGCCGAGGGGATGGCGAAGGGTGATATGGCGATTGTGGATGAAATGGCGGAAGGGGGTAAGCTGGTCAAGAGGGTTATGATGGTGGAGGTGGGTCAGATGGCGGATGAAGAAGTTATAAGATGGCGGAGGAGGATGACACGACAGAGGACGATGAAGGATGGGATGGCACAGACCAAAGATGTAGCTATGTCAGAAAATATGACACGGTGTACAATGAGATGGGGAAGGCCTAGACGAAGTAGGTGGAGGAGAAAATAGTGGCGGGAGAGCAGTAGGCTAATGAGAATAAAACAATTTAAGACGCCAGATTGGCGCGGTTGGTGAGTGAGAAAGCGGCGGCGGTGACAGCATCGGCGGAGAGGAGCTTCAAGACGACGGCGGCGACGGAGAAGGCGACGACGCGTCGGCGGCGTCGTTAGGGCCCTCAGTCGTTACGGAACGGCGCTGGCGGAGGCGACGAGGGGGGCGCGTATTTCCACATCAGCGCGGAGGCGTCTTCGGCGCCGCCGCCGCCGCCGCCGCCGCAAGATGCGCCCGATCGACCCTCGGAGATGTGCGGCGCCGCGGGAAGCAGGGCTGGCGCTGCAGACGACTCCCGGAGCGGAGCGCCTCTCGGGGCCACGCGAATGCCTTCTCGTCGACCAGGAAAAGGACACGGCTCTATCTCATTATTTTATTCTGTTTGTCAAGAGGTTCTCTTGAATGTTTTGCAATAATTATTTCTTTTGCAATATATAAAGTATAATAAGTGTAATATAATATATTATTAAAATTTAATATATATAAATAATATATTATAATATAATATATTATAATATATATTAGTATAATAATAAATAAATATAACTATATATACACACACACTAAAGAAAACATTTACAGCACACAAACATATTACATAAACATTTCAACATTAATTATATTTATATCTGTCTATATGATTACAATAAATATAATGTAAAAATTTACCTTAACGAACGAATATATTTTGTTAATTTTTTGCTAAAGCATTTTCTTACTATTAATTTAATTGGAAATTCTGAATGATATTTGATGATGATGATGGTGATTCTTAGTGATTTCGAGCACGACAACTGTGAAGCTAATTAGTTCCGTAAGTGTGGTGCATGTTTTTTCCCTCGAGAGGTGACGTATATCTTCCCTCGCCTGGATGGCGACATCCTGCGCCGACCTGCCGATAGCGGGATTTGCCCCAACCAGGTATCTCCCACCAGCGGGGCACCGCCCCAGCCGTGACAAGCTCTAAGCGCCCGACCAGTCTCCCGGCGTGTGTGGTAGTGTAGTGCTTGTTAGTATAAGTAATGGGTGATGAGAGGACAAGGAAGAGGAAGGAAAGATCGCGCGCGGTCTGTAGCCCGTTCATTAGGATACTGTTCCGGTCTTCACCTGGTATTGTTCGGAGAATCCACAGAAAACTACCGATCAGAGCAGCCGGCCGCTAGAATTCTCCTCCAGACAGCGACTGACTCGACCTAGCTGAAAAGGTAGTGTCGAAAATCCTACCATTCTCAGCACTCAAACATACAACCTCCCAGTCAGAGACACTCTAGTGATGCTCTGAGCCGCCTCTCCCGGTGAATAGTATTTGACCGTGTTACGAGATGATTGGAGATATTTACAATAAACCTGTGAATTCTATTGTCAATCTCGACGTGCCGCACATCGGAGCTGAATCACGATGATATCTGAAAGTTGTAGAAGTCAAATTGTGAATTACTTTTCAAGTTTCATTGGAATGCAATCTAATCAGACATATAATCAAAAAATCCACAAGGTTTACTTAAACATACTTTATAATATTAAAAAAGGTACCATATAGCTAAATTATGAGTCATAGCAATTATTTTAAGACAGAAGTTCAACTACAAAATAGTATTTAATAATAGGTCTTTAAAAAAAGTAAATTAAGGAATATTTGCTTTCAGCAGAAAAATATTTTCATAATTTAATTTTTAGTGAATGTTAACCCTTTGGGGGTCGCGTGGATTTTTATTTTAATCCAGTCTTATTCATTCACTGTTTGCAGCAAGATCTGGCAAACTTGTGGTATGGATAGATTAATATCTTTCGTAGAAGGCCTCCGCTATTGAATTTAGAGAAATATGACTCAAGTGATAACTGCCGCACTAGCGAAAAGCGCCGGAAACAGCTAGGATTACAATTGTAGTCCGCGCGACCACTCGCGGTTCGGTTTCTGCCCTAAACTGACATGGATATCGCTGCAATCGCTGCTCTGAATGTTTATGCAAAGAACATCAATGGACAAACGCTGACTAGAAGGGGATATCTAAAAGATCTCGCTTTGTTCGCTATGAAACCAGAAATGGGAAGGAAGATGGAGAGAAAATCTGTCAACAGCAATAAGAACACGTAGGAAACGTCTACTGGGAGTCCGAGTGGGACCGCGAGGTCAGTGGAGTGACCAAATCGCAACGTGGGACGTTGTGATCTCCGAGAACGTCAACGAAGCACGAGCACTCGGCAGTACTGCGTAAATTGGTTGCAGTGGGTGTACTCAGAACACATGAAGATAACCTGTGCGATATGTTCAACTGATACTGACTTTCAAACACATTCAGATTAGACGCTCCAGGTGTTTAAACAATTTTGTCAAACTGCTTTATTTAATAATAGTAATGCAAAGTACTATATCATGTGTACAAAACATATAGAGCAAAAGACCTTTCAAAAACAAACATCTGCTCGCATGTATTTGAGTATATTTGGCGTTTTTAAAGGCATATTTTTTGGGTTTATTTATTACATACATTTACATAATTACACTTTTATATTTATTATTTACATATTACATACATTACGCATTTATTACATATTTTTGGGTAACATTTCATAGAATTTGTAATACATCAACATTGTAATAAATTTAATAGTATTTTATATGGGGTCAGTGTTTTAGATACCATTATTGGTCTATATTTCAACTAAAAGACGATCTACTCGTAAAATATTGTAAATAAGATTTTTTTAAAAAATGGATTACACTTGTAATTCACGCGACCACTCGCGTTTCAATTTTGAGCGCGACGACTGAAGGGTTAACAAATATTTGCACATGCATTTTTATGGGAATATATGTAGTATTATTTCTATCTACCGGTTCAAGTAGGAGCGACCTTTTAAACAAAAATAAACATCTCTGTTTTACATGAACAATGACATACAGGCGACCGTTTTAAAAAAACTTTAATTTATGTTAATGAATAAAGTTTATCACGTTAGTTTCAAAAGTTCCTGATATAAACTATAATACGCTGTATAAATCAGAATTATGGCATTAATACAAATGTTCTCGTAATATGCCACTTTTATTCCACTTAATTTTTTTTTAATAAAAGGTAGCACACGTTACCAATCCTTCACATGTAAAATAAAATAAAAATAATCCAGTGTAACCTTATCAGAAGAAGAAATCAAAAACATTCAAATAGCACTACCAATTCACACAGTGATGCACAGAGTTCGCAAAGAAATTATGTTTGTGAAAGAAATATATTTCCCCAAACCATGTCAATAATTCTGAGAAACAATTTCTGAAGAATTAATTAGGCTTAAGACATTTCTTTCCAAACTCAGCACATACATGTGGTAGCTGCGCGACGCAACTTTCCTCTCTTGATATTAAACAGACGAGCGAAAAAACGGACTCGAATAGAGCGCCTTGGAGTGTTATTTCGTATATCAAGGCCGGAACGCAAGACCACAAGTTTCGAGAAAGAATCTCGGCCTAGAAATCTTGGGGAGTGCGTGCCGGAGTTGTTCAATCGGAGGAAGCTGTTCCGAACTCTTCCTCCGTCACTCGTCCGCATTCAATGCGCGTGCCGCCCGCCCCCGCCACCGCCCCCGCCCCCGCACTCGCCGTCACGATGTCCTCGCCGCCGCCGTTGCCAGTCACCCCAGCAGCCCCTCCCTCACAACTCCGTCGCCGCCGCCGCAATCCCACTGCCCGCTCCTCACTCTTCCGGTCTCTCGCTCTCTCCTTCCCTCACTCCGGCCCTTCTCTTCGTCCTGTGCGTGTACACTCTCTCCCCCCGCCACTCCCTACCAGTCACTCCGCAACTCCTGTCACACCCTGTTACTTCTCAACCCATGCAACTCCCCACTACTCCTTGCCATCGCTCCTCACCTCCCCCCTCCGGTGCTGCCTCATTCTCTCCTCTCCCAACTTCCTCGTTTCCCCTCACCCCTCCTCTACCACACGTGCCGGTCGGGAGCTTAGAGCATGTCCCGGCTGGGGCGGTGCCCCGCTGGTGGGAGAGTCCCGGTGAGGGGGAAATCCCACCAGCCGACGGTCGGCGCCGGATCTCGCCATCCAACGGGGGAAGATAACCGCCACCTCTCGATGAAAAAATACTCACTACACTTACGGGACTAATGTCCATAGTAGTTGATGCGTCCGGAATCACTAGCAATCAAATGAATCCCTCTGCGCCCAACAAACTATGCCGCTGTCGTCGCCGACCTTTCGTTCTCGTTCACATCCCCACAACCACCATCGTCCCCGCCCCACGTTCACCGTACCTTCTCTATTTACTATTCGGTGGTTCCCGCCCTGCCTTCTCCGGAGTCGCCACCGCGCTCCCGTCGTCTTCGCCGCCGCCGTCGCTCTCTCGCCGTAACAAGAGTTTATGAGAGCGCCGCGCCGCGCCGGGCCGCGTGTCTACGCGCTCGCACTCCGCCCACACAATTTTCCCGAAATTTCCATCACAGATAAAGCGTTCCAGGCAATCCCATCCCATATTTCCCATTTCCATTTATCGAGATGGCCCACGCACTGGGGGCTTGGCGGCGGCGGTGGCGGCGGCGGCGGCGGATTCCCCTCGAATGTTCACAGCCCGTGCGCGCCGTCTGCGCGCGCTCAAAAGATTTCCGCCTCGTCCCCTGCCATTGGACGCGCTCTAATACATTACGCATGGCCCGCAGGAGCAGGCAGTCGCTGCCTGATGGATGGGAGTCGACAGCCTCTGTGATTTGCTATGTCGTCTTCAAAGAATTCCTGTTTTCTAAACGCGATGTTCGTCGTGAAGAACTTGGATTTGACATCGTAATAGTTATTGATATTTTTGTATCTCATTCCATTCTGTTGTTTTTTATGGAATACATTTGCCACCATAAACAGTATGAAAATGTCTATTTTTATAAGAATGGATTTTTATTTTGTAATTCTTATGTGACAAATATCAATCGTGAAGTACTACTAATTTAAAATTAATGAAGAAAAGATTGAATTTACGGATTTATTGCTATGTAGAGAAACAACATTACATTTACACATTGTATTTAAATAGCTTGTGTGGTCGTAGTATGTATACACTGATTCCACACTGATTTACTATTAACGTTATATAATCTGAATTTATATAATAATCTGAAGATTAAATTAACTTATAAATCTTAATCATCTTTCAAGTATATTATGACGTTCCTTTTATTTTTATAAAGAAATTCGTTGATCTAAACAGATATATTTCATGTAATACATCTCAGCTTTATTAAACATACAACTAAGAAGAATAGTTATTTATGACTTTATAGATTATGATATTTATAAGTATTATTTATCACATAAAATAAGGTAGGTGTTAACAAAGTATTTGCCCGTTACAACCGAAGAAGTATAGTTAAGACTCCGTAAATGTTATAGGGGCACAAATTCGATATAATCACTTCTTAATGAAACTCGCCAGTTAATGAAATTTCCTGTGCAATGTTTACAATCTGAGTTCCATTAGAATTATATTTATCATTTAATACAAGTTGCTATTAAAACAATATTTTTGTTAGCATTCCCTTCGCCCAGACATAGCTTAATTACCGTTTCTTCGCAGTTGTTCCTCATCCTCTGCAAACGTGTCCAGGAGCCACGCAACTTAAGTGCCGTGCGGGGCGCGGTCATTACGGATTGTTTATGCGCGAAGCCAGCGAGAAAATGGAGGACCCTCGTTTGTGCGACGGTGGCGCCGCGGTGGCCGGTAACGCAGTTAGCACCAGCACCCGACGACTTATACCTCGGAAGCAGCGCGGCGTCGCGCGCAGACGTTGCCGCCGCCGCCGCCGCCGCCGCCGCCGCCCCCGCCGCCCTTGCCGCCGCCGCCGCCGCTTCCGCGACCCCGAACCTAATCCTATTATCCACAATTTCTTTTCTCTGCTGTATCTCTCGCGTTTAATTTTGTTTCTTCCGCTTTTACGGCTGTTCTTTGTCAGGCAAATTTCATTTGGTGCCGCGGCAGCAGCACCGGCGCTGCGATCTGCCACCTGGCGGCGGAATTAGGAATTAGACGGCGCGGCGGCTGAAATGTTGGCGCGGAGCGCGCGGGGGCGGGGCGGGGGCGGGGCGGGGGCGTAGGAGTCCGCGGGGGCGACGCCCGCCGCCGCTGGAAGCAACGTCTGAAGGTCTGAAGGCACCGCCGCCGCGCCGCCCGCAGAGTCGGAGAAGTTAATTGAATTCTGGGAGCTGTTGAGCCTCGGGGCGCGCGGAGGCGGCTGGGCTCCGCCGCGGGCGCGTGTGTGTTTAAGGGGAATATTTGAGGAACCGTTCGCGGTGAAATTTCCCTCGGATATTTGTGAAGCGACGCTGTCGCTGCTACCGTGTGGGCCTGGATTTTAAAGAAATCACCCCACCCCCACTTCCTCGAACTCCCCCACCCCCACTTGCAGGGTTTATGTGAGAATATTCTAGATGAAAGCGCTTTTCGTTTTTCCGGGAATATGAGAAATGTTACACAAATTTTATGGCGGGTTGACTGTCTGAAGTGATTTGTTTTTGAGAAATTGAATTAGAAAATTCAATGACTCATCGAAATTAAGTAGTCTGTGAGAGTTACTTCAGGATTCTAAATGGTCGGAATATTGTAACGGAAGTGTCGTAAGTTTGAATGTTTGCGGTAATAACATTTCGCACACATCTTTCAAAACTTTTTCGTATCTGCTAACATTGCAGTTGGACATTTCGTAAAATTGAGATCAGGAGGAAGTTAATAATGTCTGTTATTAAATGAAAGAGACAAAACATTGACTAACCGGTAAGGTTAAACGTTCACTCAAACCCCTTCTTAAACATGACTGATTTTATTTGCCAACCCCCTACGTAGTTATTCGGCCACCCGACCCCTCTCTCAAATAAACTACTCAAGATTGTACCTTAGCTTACCCAAAAGCGTGTTATGTCACAACGTTCACATAACTTAATCATTGACTTGAGAACTTTATTGACACAATCACAATTATCGTTTTTTGTTTAATTCATTTATTTGAATTCTCCATTCGTTCATTAATTGATTAATGAAGAATTTGAAAACTGCTTACCCTTCTATTAGTATTTAACATCATGTAAGAAGCTCGCAATATTGATAATCCAGAACTTCTGTGAAAATAATCACCAAAGAAGCGAAGACCATCACCGATGCGGCGCATTCTTGAGATGAAACTAATTCGCAACAACTGAAATATGTGGGCGTGCCGGCGTTGATAATTAAGAATGTGATAAATGAGTTTTTGGTAATGAAAAATTTGGAAGACTAGAAGAAATTTACCATTTCGAGACACTGCAGTGAGTTGTTTCTATTAACAGAACTCAGTAGTTGAACAGATCTGAATTTGAATGTCCTCGCGGTAAGATGCACACTGTCTGTAATTCATACGTTTTATTGAATAACGTAATATTTCAGGTAATAAACTTTCTGCAGATATTATAGTGAAAATTTAAAGAAAGTACTATTTCAGCTATAAATTACAATATTGGCGTGAGAAAAAAATATGTAGAAGAGGATCACATTTGTCAGAAAGAGAATTCAGGAGAAACAAGCACGGTGAAGAAGACTACTAATTTGCATTAATCGTAACCATCTTTACAAACACGACTACAATACCTTAACTCTGATGCGTTTGCAAAGCTCAAAAAACCTTAAACACGGATTTTGCGACTGAAAATTTGATTTTGTATTATTGATGTAATTTTAGTTCTTTTCTTTCCGATACTATAACTAGAGAGCGGATTTTGATGACCTAATATATCGCAAAAAAATCAATAAAATGCTTTATAAATGCTCTTAAAATGCTTTTAAAATGCCCTGAAACGAAAGAAAAATGACGTGAAAAATCTTATCAAAACCAAATCGGATGAACGACTCAAGCTGTTGGTTACGTAATGAGGCTTATGATGTAATCGAGGCTTCTTCCATTCGTTCGAGTGAACTAAGCTTGCAAACTTTTCGTTTGGACTTTTTTAACAAGGAGATCTCTGTTTTTAGTTATCCTGAAATCGGCTAACCCGGCAGTGGCGCTGATGTACTTAATAAGAATTACGTACTCACAACGGCTGTCAAAACAATGAGCGAAGAAAGCGAATGGGCTACTGAGTAATTCGGCGAAGAACATTTGTTGCATCTCGAAAAATATTGGTTGAAGCAAGTCTCATTAAAAATGACAGTAAAATCTACGAAAAAAATCAGCAAAAAATGCATTAAAAATAACGAAAAAAGGTAAAAAATTACTTATTAGTCTAAATCGACAAAAATGCAAAATAATGACCTATAAAAATGGGTCAGTTTCTTTTGTCATAACATAAAATGAATTTATATACTAAACGACATTGTTCTAAAGTGAAAAGAAAAAAATGACATTTCATTAAACTCCAGCCCCTAACTATAACATAAGGAAGAAAGGGAAAATGAAGATATGAGGAGGCAGAAAGAATACAGGCACTAACATATTAAAGAATCTAGTTGTTAATTCTTGCTTGAACCGCAGTAGATGCAAAAAGGCGACTCTTTGCGACGCGTGTAATCGTGTCACACGAGGCACAAAGCAACGGAAGGCGTGAGGTCCGCAGGGTGGCTGAGTGGGCCGCGTGGTGACAGGCGGGTGGGCAGGTGGATAAGCGGACGCACGGGTGCGCGCGGTGAGGCCAAGTCCCCAAAGCCGCTCGCCTGCGCTAATCCCGCAGAGTGCCCGCTGTTTGCCACCCAAATGTGATTAAAATCGATGGCGCCACTAGTTAAAGCAATCTTGATCGGACGTGTGCTGACCTGCGGCGCGCCGTGATATCGTAATTGATATGTTAGCGGCGGCGTGATGGTGGAGGCAGGGAAGGGGCAGGCGAGGAGCGCGAACGCCGGTTGGTAATGGCTCGTGATTCATTGAGCGCTTCCAGGGCTATCGTGGCCACTCGTTGAAGCTGTTCTGTGATACTTAGTTGCAAACTCCTTGACGCGTTCCAAGGCACACAAGCTGTGTTTGGGCTACACTTGCGCACCTGAGTTGACAGACTTCCACCCAATCACATGTTGTAAGGACTAATAAAAATGAAAAACAATAATTATTCTTTAATTATGATTTCTTAGTAAAATACTTTTCTAAAAAGAATAGAACTATGATTGATTGGTTATTAGTGATTCCGGGCGCGTGAAGTGCTAAAATCATTAGTCTCTTAAGTGTAATGAATGCTCTTTTTTTGAGAGAGGGCGGTGATTTTTCCCCGCGGGATGGTGAATCCCGGCGCCCACCTACCGTCGGCTAGCGGGATTGTCCCCAACCAGGTATCTCCCACCAGAAAGGTACCGCCCCAACCGGAACAAGCTCTAAGATTCCGACCGGTCTACCTGCACGTGTGATAGTGTAATGCAGGATAGTGTGTGTGTAAGGGGTGAGGATAGGACAAAGAAGTGGAAGGAAAAATCGCGCGTGGTCCATGGCTCGTTTGTTAGGGTACTGCTCCAGCATTCGCCTGGTGATGATCGAAGAAACCACGGAAAACTATCGATCGGAGCAGCCGTCATCTAGAATTCGCCTCCAGATAGCGACTGAATTCGACCTAGCTTTATAGCTGGAATCGAAAATCTAGTCACAATCGGGACTCAAACCTAGAACCTCCTAGTCAGAGGCAGTAGAACTCTGGCATTACAAGGATTCATTACATTTCAAATCTGCACTTTTTGAAATCGCAGAATGTTATCTGAACGTAAATCTTTTGAGAAATTTCAAAAGAATAATACCCGAAGAATATGTTTTAATCACTTATTCAAAGGAAAGGTGTGATCCTAAACACATGAAAAGCATAACTTCTATATTTCAGCAAATTTCTCTTTTAATTCTGCTTTGACATTTCAGAAGATTACCGTTGCTGCAAAACTATTTTCAATAATAATAAATTCAATTGTGTGTATAAATGAAGACCATGTATGATCTCTTGATTTAAGATATCTAAAGAATATTTAATGACCACTGTATTCTGTAAGTTCTAAAATTCTCAAAATAGTAAACATTTGATCACGGTTTTTGAGTAATATTTATTATTTGAAAAAATAATATATGAATATTCTGTAGCTTGTTTATCATCGAATCACTAATAAGGACACATTTATGTCCAAATCATAGTTCTAGAGAGATACATGTTTTCTCCATTAGACCTTACAGCAGGTAATAACTTCGTTTATTAGTCCTCCATTACTTCCATGTTTACGATTCGATTTATGTCCAATACAATGATTTTTTATGTAAAGTAATTTAATGGAAGAAGATAATTGCTCGTTGAATACACTTTATAACGACTCCTTCAAGTCTTTAAATGGTCGAAAAAACTATTACCGGATATCTTTCCGCGCTCGAAAATTAATTTTAACGATTAAATCTTCAAACATGTTCTTGTGTGCAAAGGATTGTGAAATATTTCGGCTAAACAAACCAAATTAATATTCAAAAGGTTTTTGTTTTTTACCGCATATAGAGATTATGAATAATTATAATTTTCAGACTTTCAATCTTTTATAAGAAATAATAATTTTCGAAAATTTTCTCTTCGTGTGATTTTAATTTGGTTCCGGTATGTTGATTTTTTTCTAAACGAGATGCACAATTATTCAGTTTTAAAGTATATTTCTAGAGAGAGAAAGCAATGCCAAGGAATCTAATAATTTTCGGGTTTTATGCAATGATAAAGAAAAACAGAAATTCAGTTTTTATATTTAGTACGTACTCTGGTGGATTCTCCTCCTGTTTCGAACTATTGGTTTTAATTTTTACAAACCTCTACTATCTTATACATTTTTATTGCTTTTATTTACTCAAGCCAACAATGCCCAATACGTTCGACAAGGGATATCCACTGTAGAGAAACTTTATTTGTGGGCCGACAGAGACGTCGGTTTGAAGTTGCGGCGACGAAATTTACGTAAAGAATATTTATTATTAATTAATTACTTGGATTCTAGGGGTTATGTCCACCATTATGAATTTAAAAATATCCATTCTTGAAAACAAACAGAACGTTATAATTGAGCTTCTTGGCTTCAAAATAGAAATCATAATACGCATTTATAATTGTAGCAAAAATGAATAATACAATAACAATTCACGAAAGTCTTTGCCAATAAACATCTCTCATTTGCACACTTATTTACAAACACACACATATTCTTTCTTAACTTTCTCGTACAAACTTGGCCATTTTACCTTCATAAATTAAAATGCATCACTTAATTGCTAAGAAAAAAGTTGGTCTTCCTATAAATATTAATGTTACTATTGTCTATTTATCACTTCCCTGGTTTTGTTGATCCTCTGCGCTCAGTCATCAGCAGCATATTCCAACGCATCGCATCTGATCCAGTTACTGTCTTTTTCTTACTATCGCCACCATAGTCCGAGAGTTTCCCCTGACCACAGGGATTGGCACATCGACTGTTACCGCAGTTAGATAACTTCTCAGCCCAACCGATCGCCACCCCGGTTCGAACGATCCTGCCGCGGCAGTGCATAGCACGCGCCGCTCACTTGTTATTTTCCAATATGCGCTATCAGTCCCATCTCCTTTCTTCTTCGCACTTCTGCGCCGGTTTCCTCCTGCGTCGAATGCCTGCCTCTCTTCTGATTGGATACTCGCCCTTCGCCGCCTAATACTGTTCACTCTTTGACCTCCCGTTTACCCCTGACTTTAATAATTCCACGGAAATTTCTCATGCGCCCATTACAATTTTATTGTGAAAATAATTTACACGGTTTTGCTCATATTTATTATACGTCACTTTCCTTAAACTCTCGTCATTTATGTATTTACCATTTGTCTTCTACGAATTCTCATTCTTTACATTGCAAATATTTACATAACACTTATTTTCATTTAACTTCGTTTGGACTTGTAATGACCCATCCCAGTACATACTTTAAAATATTAAAACTTTTATTTAAAAAAGTGTTTTTACATATTGAATGTTCTGCGTTTCTAATTCCTCTGAATAGAATTATTCAGAATTCGTAACGATGAGTATATTTTATTAATCTATCAAGTTATATATACTCTTTCTATTCTCCAAACGATTTTTAAACCAGTTTTATGTCTACCAATTCCTTATCAGAACCTCTTCTCTTTACCACTAACAATCGCTCAAACCACAAACGATTATTTGGATTATTAAGGATTCCGAATCGTAGGTTTGAAAATATTTGACACACTTTCCAATGAAGTACTAGTGTAAAATGTGCATTGGTAATAACTGTGTTCCTTTTACATCCACGAACAGGCGAAGAAAAATCGTCTACCGGCGCTAAATAAAAGTAAGGATTGGGGACCCAAGCTGGACAGATTTCATGCTAAAAATGTCTTCATGAATTACTTCATGAAATGTAGCATGAAATTAGCCAACACACGCTGTAACAAATAATTTAACGTCATACTTTATTTATAAATTATTCATAAAAATACAAATATATCAGAGAATATGTGGTTTATCATAGGTAATACCACGAATGTTCTGGATATTGTCAATAAATTCCCGAATCGAGAAGCGAGGAGGGGATTTATCTCAGAATTTTCAAAGCACGAATGGTATTTAATAGGACTATTCCACGAATGAAATTAAGTCCAACAGCGTTTTAAATTGCGCCACGTATTAAAAATTAATTAAAGTATGATAAAATGAAAGAGGTTATGTTATAGTACATACGTGGTTTATTGTACATCCACATAGCAATCAATGTATACCGCCTCCTCCTACAATAGAAGAGTCGCAGTTTATGATTGGACAGTAGGGAGAAGCGATGAGAAAAATAGGATAGAAAAAGCGATAAACATTTTGTGATACACCGCCCTGATTAGAGCATTTTGAATGTATGCTTAAAAACTATTGGCTTTAATTTCACGAGTGGAATAGTGAAAGAAAATCATCCCGAAACGTTTGTCATGAATTAGTGTATCACGTTTCTGAACCTTAGACCGCACAGTTGGGTCTCAGTTGCCCCATTCTCACTGCCCCTCTTCCACCTTCTTCCGCCCTCCTGGTCGGCCGTCGGCTGATGGAGTATTTCACGCCGTGCATTGGGCCGCGCCCTTGGCGGAGTCGTACGCAATGCGACGGGGAGGGGCGTGAGCGGGCGGGGGTGGGTGATAAATGGCCCCAAACAAATGTATATCCCGCGATTAGAGCAATTACTTAGAACACGTGTGTACATCCAGCGACGCGCCCCTGATGGATGGCAAAGTAACTTCCTTCCGGAGCCCCGCCTTGCCCCGCCCCGCCCCCCTCCCCGCCCTGCCCCGCCCCGCCCCGAGCCTAGCCGGACCCGCCCTGACCCTCCACCCTAGAGGCGCGACCAGGCATCGAAGCTGGATTCGGTTCCCTCAGACCACTATTTCCGATCTGGTTGCAGTTATATTTTAGACCACGGCTGCTCGAGCGGATGGCCCACATAGCATTGTTCCAGCGCTTGTCTGGGACTTGTCCCGATTGCATTCCGCAGTCAACTTTTCCTAAGCCTAAAACTCCCCAAAAGGCATAGGACAGCATCCCGTTCGGTTCCCCTCCGAATTACAAGGAAGATCTCACACAAGTGTCGGTGTTTCGAAGATAGCTCTTTGCACATATGCTTCTTTTAACGTTGCACATTTTAACTTACTCTTGTATTGTGTTGTATTCTATTGGTATGATGTAAAGGGTTAGAAATTCTTCTTATTTAGGAATTAAACTGTATTGAATATTCTTAACTTTTTGAAATTGATTTCTACGTACATATTCCTATTTTTTTACTTCTCCGAGGAGGAGAGACAAGGAGTGATGGTCTATCCTGAAAATATACAGAATCAAAATAATTATATAAAAATTAAATATACAGTTCCGATTATACTACCAATTCCGATTATACTACAAAATATAAAATTCGCCACATTACAAAGAGTTCTCCAAGGCCACATCTGCTCGGCAAATGAGGCAGGACTCTACGATATCAAATGCACCCCACCCCTCATACCCATTCTCGACCAGGCAGATGCATCTTCCGGATGTCCATCCTGTTCGGGTTTTTATCCTCTCCTCTTTCCGCACCACCTGCCCGCATTTTTTGGTCTCCCAGTTTCGTTCTTCTCCCTCTCCGCCAATCTCCGCCTCCAGACATATTGGTCATATGGAACGTAATTGAAAAATCACTATAATAGCACGATTCAAAATAAGTTCCGGATAATGCCAAAGAGTAATCTTCAGGGTCAATGGAATTGACTTACGAGCACAAGAGACACGAACACGTAATGCAGTATCATGATCAAAGTTATCTCCGTACTAGAAAAATCATACACACACACACACACACACACACACACACACACACACACACACACACACACTTTTTTTATGAAACTTTACCGCCTGATTTGTCTGCATATCATAAATAAGCATATCGCGTTCTCGCGATTCAAGATACTGAGAGAAAATTTGTACATTTACTATTCAATTATCTATAATATTCATGATAATATTTTATTGAAATCCTTGAATACATAATTTCTTTTTAATTTCTCTCTAATTCTCACCTATTTTGACAATGAAGTTTAAATCTTATGTTAATTCCCAGCGTAATTCTTGAGACTCTCCAGAATCTCAACATCTCAAGAAAATACACATTTCTAAATATTTACTTTTCGAAAATTAATACAAATATAGAAATGCGCATAAAATGAGTTGAGACTATATTTATAAAACATTATATATGATCAATTTTAACAGAACCTCGTCTTTTCAAATGTCAAATAATTTATTTAAAACATTCATTTGTAATTAGTACGAGTAAAATGATATAAAGAATAGGCAATAAAACTTGCTTAGTGATTTCCTTGACTTTGAAATACTTCCTGCCATGCTACTGCCAAGTAGCTGTTACTTTAACGACTCAAGAATGTGTTCTGAATTCTACCAAAAATCAGATCCAAGGACATTTTTACTCTAATCCCCGCTTTATTAATTCAAAAGTGGAACAAATATAAATAATTTTCAAAAATTCCAAACAAATATATTATTCTTGTCGTAAGAAACTATATTATTCGATAGTTGAAAGTAAAAAAATCTAATAATAAATGTAAAATTATCAAATTACGTAGCAAAGTAAGCAAAATATAATTTCACCATTTAAAATTAAAGTTTGTGTTAGAAATAGTTCACAAAATAAAGTATACCTCTGAAGTTCCTGACTGCAATAATGCACCCTCGCAGGGGTAATCCTTGTTTCCTAATGAAGGGGAAGTATAATGTAGCAAGAGTCATAAATTAATTGATCCTTCAATTATTTCGGTGAGTTGTTTCTCAAGGACAACGAAAAAGCAATAAAATTATAATTTCCATTCGTTCGGTCCAAGTTCGGTTCCAAGTGATGGTCATCTACATACGGAATTACATCTATATCTAGGACCTGTAACCGTAAAGAAGATCGTAAAAATGTTATTAGAATGATTGAGAAGGAAATAATAAATTTATTTTTAAATTTTCACAATTTATTCTTGGTATATTTTGCGTTGAGAATGCATAGAGAATTACATTATCAAGCTTCTTAGTAAAATCGTATGTTTTGCTGTAAAACTAAGCTTACGAAAGTGTTTTCGGTTTTTTATGCCTAAGTAAAAACCCTTAACGTTTCTTAATACTTTCCCGGGATTTACAGAAGATATGATTCGTATTAGAATAGTGACGGAGTGAATATTGAAGAAATGACAATTTATAAATGGATCATAATTTCGGCGTGTGTTTCGAATAATTGCACCGTAAGAATTTCCTTCTCTCACCAGAGTGAAAAAGTTCAGTAGCAAAGAACACTTAAAACACGGCATGTACCAGTTAGATAAGAAGGAATTTCAAAAAGAGTGGGCTTTCATTTTTGTGTTCTTCCTGTCTATTTACATATCAAGTCACGCACGTTGAAAATCTACATGAATACAAATAGGTTGCCGGTGACCGCAGATGGCAGAATAATTGTACGTGTGCGCGTGTTTATGTGGCTAGAAGGCGTATACGTAATGATAAAACAACTCGGTGCTGCATACGCACCTATTTTTAACAGCCACCAGCAAAATGTTCACCACTGTTGGCAACGTCCTAGGAATCCTCCACGCTGGCCTACTGCGCCCTGGTAGGCGTTGCGTTCCCAGAGGTCCAGCGGCAGGTGTCCGTAGCATCTGTCGTCGCTTGACTTCTCCTCCTCGTCCAGTGGTCCAATAGCAACCGTGGCCGTTGCCGATCCGCGGAAAAACCGCAACGGGACTCGCAAATTAGCGGGTGTCTGGATTTATGCTCTCGCATGCACCCGACATATAAATTACCCGTATTGTATGCATAATTAAATACAACATTAAGCGGGCTATGCATACAGAGCAGCCACCGTCAGCCGCGCCGGCCGCGGAATGGTGGCGGCGGCGGCGGTGGCGGCGGCGGCGGTGGCGGCGGCGGTGGTGGTGGTGGCGGCGGTGGTGGCGGTGACGGGGCGGCGGCGGTGGCGGTGGTGGTGGCGATGACGATGACGATGGCGGAGGCGGAAGCGGTGGCAGAGGCGAAGGCGGAGGCGGAGGCGGAGGCGGTGGCAGAGGCGGAGGCGGCGGTGGTGGCGGTGACGGTAGAGGCAGCAGCGGAGGCGCAGACGGAGGCGGCGGCAGTGGCGGCGGAGGCGGCGGTGGCGGTGGCGGTGGCGGTGGCGGTGGCGGTGGCGGTGGCGGTGGCGGTGGCGGCGGAGGCGGCGGAGGCGGCGGAGGCGGTGGCGGTAATGGCGGCGCCGGCGAGTATGATGGCAAAGGCACGGTGCACACGACGGCAGCTACATCTTGTTCGTGTCGGTCGGGCGGGTAACAACTCCAGTTCGGCTTCCTGCCACCCGCGGCGCCACCTCCGCAGGCGCCCGCGTTCCATTCATTACTGGCGCGCTCCGTGTCGTGAGGCCCGCCAAGTGGATGTTTGTTTCTATTTTCGCCTCGCCTGACAAAGATTCATTATGGCTCGAAGTTCAATTTCGCCAGACAAACGTGGTGTATAATTAATTTCGGCTGCTTTTTTCCACTTCTTCGCGCGACCTGGTAGCGGTAGTTCCTTTATAACAAACTCTATGCAATATTTGCGTTCGGGACAGGGCTCATTATGACCACCATGCAGCGTTAATGGCGCCGTGGCGGGCATGCCGAGGAGTTGGCGTTCGTCGACCTCCCAGGCATGCGAATCTCCCCCGAAGAAAGAGAGCTGTCGATAAGGGCACTCACGAACATTTATCAAGAGATCTTTTGCAGTTCAAAACGAATTTAATAGCAGTTAAACGTAACAGGGACATTAAAGAGATTTTATATACATTTTCTCTCTGTACCAAATTTGTCTAATTCGTGAATAATTGGAACATTTTAAATAAGAAATTGTTTATTTAAGGTTGCATTAACTTCGAGGTATTAGTGACCACATTATTAATTTTTTCTACTCCCATTGTAAAATTCTGTCATTTGATGGCTGCAAGCCGTTGCATAATGATACTCATTACGATACAGATTTCATTATGATACAGGTTCTTGACCAATCTCAGAGAAGTTTACAAACCAAGTATTGACTCTTAATTAATCAGTGAGAATCTTTCTAGAAAATGTTTCGTTCGATTGTGTACATTAAAATTGTATTTTATATTGTATTATGCTTGTCAGTTTTAATTTCTTTTATTAGTCATTTTTACGAGGAACAATATTTAAAATAAATTGGTCCGTAATTTCATTTTGATTATATTTAATTAGCGCAGTGATAGTTATTGGAGGGAACATTTGACTGACGTTAAGATTTGAACGCAAGTGATTTTGTGTCGTGTGGCTGCCGTGTAGTTACCTTTAAAAGCTGGTCAATTCTTTAGTCTAAAATGTCTAGTGAATTAGAAGTGGAGTTTGCACGTCCAGAAAAAGCGAAAATGGTGAGTCGAAATTATTACTGCAACTTTTGTACTCTCTCGCATGCTGACGGAAACACCAAAGCCATCTGAGGCAAGGGTTGTGAACTGTCCGCTAAGTGGCCTTGCCTGAATCCTGCATTTCAACTGCTACGAAACGATCCAATGTAAAAGTTTATCTAAAAAATGTTTTCATAAGTCGTAGAAAAAGTACCGTATGAAACTCGATGTAATGGGTATTAATACACTCGTGTGAAGTTTACGATACTCGCTCGTATCGTAATATCACACTCGTGTTTTAATACCCATCATTACATCATCGTATCATAATGTACTATGAACGTTAATGTATCTTTGAGAGTGGTCAGTTGTCAAGAAGTCCGCCAGGAAGGATCTCCACGTACGAGTCCTTTTGCATGCGCTCGTGCTTCACTACCCAGTGGCCAGAATTGGGAAGGAGGTGGATTTGGACACTTCACAGGGGTTGGAATAGCTTCTTAGAAGCACTGAGGCTCTTTTTTTTAACAAATGTCTCATGATATTGTGCGGAAATTGAACCCCGACCCCCTTGGTGAAAATCAAGTGACTTTCACTCTGAGCAACGAGTTGGCTAAAATCGGAAGTTATTGGAATGCAATTTACATTCCAATTACTCCACAGTGCGTCTTCTTCACGCACAAATAAAATTAACTCTCATACCCGTACAATTAGATCAATTATTATGAATTGTCATTTTCCAACAAAAAAGATAACAATAGATACTTCAAATGTTGATTCTGGCAATGACATATAGTAGCTAGTGATATAATGAAATGTTAGAATAGAATATTCTGTTATTTCATTGAAATATAGAAAAATTTAATGGTTTAATTTTTACGTATCGTCTTGCTAAATTTCAGTTCTTTCCTTGAGAGAAATAGTAGTATATAGAGAGTATATATGTTTATAATGCATTCTTCTAGCCAAACTGAATCTGCCAAACGATATAATCTTTCAGTTTATTAGAACTTTGCGAACATTCCATGTACAATGTAATGAGAATGTATGGCTTATCTTTCTCCCTTTATTTTGATCCAATACTAATATGATCCATCTCTTTAAACGCCGTTTTATGTAGTCGCTTCCCTTTAACGTTCGTCGAACTCTGAAATAAATCAGAGCACTCGAAATCACAAAATTATCTTCATATAATGCGAGTGTACAGTTAAAATGGTATCTCTAAAGCGTAATATAAATTTTACTTTCAGGGTGCATTTCATTTCGAGTAGTATTACCCTAAACATCTACACAGAAGTCATATTAGTAATGTTTTCAAGTGGAAGAAATAAAACAAACCATATTGTCTTTGTTTTAATACATTACAATGTAGATAATTGTTTGATTCAAACTTCTTAATCTACGATTTTGATATAATAATTTTAAAAGTACAATTATCCAATTATATTTGGATTAGCAGAATGTTGCAGTAAAAGTCAATAAACAACTAAGTGACTTTTAAAAATTCTGATAAAACAATTAGATTAAAGAATAACTATGAAAATAGATGAAATCTAGTTTTCAGATGACTTTCAGTAAGCAATGTCACAACAATCATATCGAGGTATTTCTTTGTAAATTTCATGCGAATGCGAATAAAATTTTTAATATTATTATTATTAGAATGAAATTCATAACTTTTTAGTTTATGTAATCACTTAGAAAATGGACGTTCATTGACGGTAGCTTCGTTTTAATGAAATAAAAGTAAGGAAATTCGAGATCGTGTAAATTGAAAGCGGGTTTCCAGGCTATGGACCTTGGTTTCTAACGTGAAATCTCCACTAAAAATACGTGAATGAAATCTCTACTGAAAATATCAGCTAACTGGAATATTACTTTACTCCGGATCTTTACCTTTTTAACGTCTCTCAGGAAATGTATTATATTGCCAACTGCTGCACCTGGGATCATTGGCACTTCAAGATAACCATCGTTCTCTTCACGTAAATGCTTTGCTCGTTCAGTTAGCAAACGGAATTTTCCTTCAAACATTAAGTTCGAGGGAAAACCATTACTCTAAGAGACAACAGCATATGAAAGGAGAAACATCTGCAAATAACGTAGTGCAGTAAAATATAAGGCGGAATCTGGATAAGATGGAAACTTGACTACGCCGGAAAATCTTAGAACGGACTATAAAACGCACTGGATAAGCCAGAAACCTGTCTAAAGCGGCAACGGAAAGGAATTTTTAGTATGACGGTATTAAAAATTCTGGATATGACGAAAAAAAGTGTTTTAAAATTAAACATTAGACGGTTTTTACGCGCCTTAACGGGCGGCAACCGACTTCCATCTCGATCTTCTGCACATGCGCAAATGCACAAAAGTGATGCGAAAATCGAATTGCGCATGCACAAAAAAATCGATAGTGCTTTCGATCGTTTTAACTTTCGAGGGTGCTGAAACTCCCTAATGGCTTGTAGTGTGATGACATCGTACGAAGACATGCTGAAAACTTTGCTCGTCCATTCGCTTTCTCAGTTCCCTCAGTTCCCTCGTGGAGAAGCTGTTTGTTTGTAATTGGACTGTCCTTCACAAGCCTGTATCAGGTAAGGAGAGACGCGAAGAGCAATCATTCCACAGTTCTTGTAATGCTTGCTTTGGGTTCAGTGGTTCCAAAGATTTACTATTGTTCAGTTCGACGAATTCCAGGTTTTGTGTTAATCAAATGTTTAAGATGTCAGGTGGCAAACTGAAAACGTTAGCTCTTTGTGAGAAAATTAGACTAATTGAAAAAACGAACAAATGTTCGTACACACACCACAAATATACGTAAACATGTAACACGTAGTTTTTAGGTGAGATAAACTAATTATACAATTTGTTTCATCTTTGAACGATTGCGTTTTCAGAATTGATAGTTTTTATTGCTAACCTGAATAACCCGGAAACCTGTACAAAAAGTGTTGGACCCAAACGATTCCGGCTTAGACACGTTTTACTGTATTATAATTAGTATTTTTAACCGAATTTGCAGCTATTGGTGGATTTTTCTAAAATCCAGTCCCTCACTGATTTATAACAATGATTTTTCTCTAAGAATAAACGAAATGTGTACGTTATCATTGTAACATCCCGGCATTTGCACCTCCAATGCGGTCAGGGGCCCTGTGCGTCGTGCCGCTCCCAAGAATCATAATTTGATTTTCTCCGCGTCCATGGAGAAGGCTGTGAGAGGCGTGGGCGTGTGGCGGTGCGCTGCTGAATGGGGGTTTACGACCCTTATCTCATCTCCGGCCGAGGCGCGAGGGCGGGGGCGACGCGGGGTGGAGCGGGCGCCGCCCCGGGGCCAGAGGCGACGCCGGCCGAGGCGCCTCGCCCGACCCCAGCCACCCTCGCCCGGGGCGGGGGCCGGGGCGATGAAGGATGAGGCGCCTGCGGGGCGATAAATCATTCAATCAATTAGTCCGAGATCGAACCCCGGCGGGGCCCGCCGGCTCCATCATTTAAACGAGTCAGCGGCGGCAGGGGCGACGCTAGCGCTCCCGGTGACAGAGCGCCGCATTCATTAACGCTGCGTGGCGGGCCCCCGGCGGCTCCATAGCCCCGCCCCCCACCCCGCCTCATCCCCTCCGCCACCCCCACCCCTCACGCGCGCCACGCTGCGTGCACCTCTGCGCCCTCCCCCTCTCCTCAGCCGCCTCCACCTATTAAAACTTCCGCTCGACTCCGAGTCGCTGCCGAAGATAAAGTTAAAGTCAACATCGACTCCACGTACCCGACTACCGACAACCTTTTACTCGCACTAATACGGCCACTTAGGTATTGGCTTGCGTTCACGGTAAGGTGGAGTTTTGCGAGAGCACGACTGGAAATATTCTTGGCATTCCTCCATTAAAACTTACGTCGCTGCTGGCGTTTCACCTAACGATTCTGTGATGGCTTGCGAGATGTGTAAAATTTGAGCGAGAGAGTTGCGTCGCGAACTGTCTGGCAGCCGGGACGCTGTTCTCGAGCGGCGGAAGTCTTCACCGCACACCTTCCAGGGATCAGATATTCCGTGTAGAGGGGATGAAAGGAGCCTTGGAGCGTGCTGCTGACCTACGCAATGGAGAACGCCTGAAGCTTACGCCGAGAAAAAAGCTGTGGTACCAGAATGGACGTGCATTTATCTTTAAATTGTAAATAGAACAGGTGGGAGAGTTGTACACGGGACACAAGCGATATTGTGACAGTATATTTAGTCTAAAGTCATTTCTTATCATCCAAACCTCAAACCCAGTACTTCTATTTGACCTCCTATTGTATATATTGGTTATATTATTTTCGTTAAGGCGCTGTAGATATATTCTAATGCGCAAGAAACTCGATATCATTGATTACAGATTTTTTTGTTGCAAACACAAACATTAATTGACAGTATCAATTGCTTATTTGTATAATATCGTGCTATTTTGTTTTTGTCTCTAGAATAGTATAAAATTCTCCCACAATTAATTGAAATCATTTTCGATTACACTGAAGATGCATTGGTGCTTGGTGAGTTCTTCTAGATTTACAAACAAGAGGTCATTCCATTACTGAGACCTGCTCAAATGGAGTACTAGAATCTAAAGATTTTCTTTGATGTATTATAATAGTTGTTAGAAAACATATTGGGTCTTGCAAATAACTTCACTGATTTACTTCTGGATCTCCGAAGAAAATCCCTAGTTTTAGTTCACTCGAAGCAGTTCTACTGTTGAAGGCTACTAGTACTAGAGACAGTAGTACTACTGTTGTCTCAAAAAGGATATTGTTAGTGTAAATGACATTGAGTTCGTAACCATCACCCAATTTAACATCGTGGTGTAGCTGCACAAATTTGTTAACAATTTTCTCCACTGCCCTCAGTTGTGAGCGAAATACCTAGCTTGCACGTCGTACCATTCTTAATTCACGACTATCCTGCAAATCCATAGGATTATTCTAAATTTTGATTGATTTTAAATCATTTATAACAAAGAGTAAAGGTATTTGCCTATGGAAGTATCGTTTCATGTATATCCATTCTTTAAAGGGGTTGCTCTATATTTGAACATTATGTCTCGAATCTTTTTGTGGGTGAAATCATTTTGTCAATCGAGCCGCCGACAACTTCTTTGAATTTATATATTTTGTTTTTCTAATCCGTTGGTAGAAATTCTGAAACTAACCACTGGTGAAATTGACGAATTGTCTGAGATCATAAAACCTGCTTATCCGTGACGAAGCATTTCAGTTGATGATGAAGTTTGAGCAAGTTGATTCAATCTCCGTCCATTTTAGATTCGCGACTAAGACCATAAGAAAATGTAATCTTGATATAATCCATTAAAGTCATATGTACAAGTTATCAATTATTTCCTGGTTCCTTCCAGGGTTGTTTCATAGCATTTGAAGAACTTTACTCGCACTAGCGCATTCAAAAACTGACCAAAACAACGTTGAATATCGTGGTCGATTTCTTTCTCAAAAAAATAATTTCATTGATCTGGTGAATTGATTGGAATTTAATTGATTGGAATTAATTGGTGACATTGATCAGAAGAAATGATTCTCTACGAAGGTCATAGACAAAGCTTCTACGTCTAAGCGCATATAGCCGTACTCCGTTGTTGTCAAAGATCTTTAAGAGAAAGAAATCGCATGTTTTGTTTCTTAAAAAATAAGTAATAGAATTCCAGCAACATCTGCAGGACTTGCGTATCAGTTGAAGCGGAGGTTTCTAATATACATATGTGGGCAATGTATCCCTATTAATGGCATCAGTGTGTTGAAAGCTACTTCACCTTTGCACATCCATTTAAAAAATGCGTTATTTTGAATTCATAATCATAATGTAGGCGTTAATATTAATTAATTAGGAATACATCTTGATCTTCGACCCCATCTCGAAAATTCTCTTGACATCTCCAACGGAAGCTGGTACTTGCAGTTCTGATATTATTTTGGTTCTCTGTAGTGACTTGAAAATTATTTCGATGGCTGAGAACGAGACTGTTCTAAGTTCATTTTACTAAATTGTTCAGAAGAGCCATTTCAAGTTTTTGTGTGTCGTGGGTAATTACGGAATGGGCTAGTATGGTCTGCGTTTGTTGCATGTTAATAGAGTGCAATATTTAAAATTGTGTTTGATGCACACATGTAGACAAGTAATACAACACAATGAAATGGAAATCTCATTTTGTTACAAAATTGTGTTCTAAAAATATATTCATTCCTGGAAAATTTCTGATTTGGATTGATTGAGATGCGAATCGATTTTTCTCAATTGATTGAGATATTTGATTAACTTTAACTCATATTCTGGGTTCGTGAGTGATTTAAATATCTCGACGAACCATGCTCCTATTTTTGGATTGGCACAAAGACTTTAGTGTATTACTCGGTTAAAAATTGACAGGCAGTTTAAATACCTAATGGAAGTTTCTCAATGGGTTAAAAATAATTATATTTTATTTGTCATTAATTCATGTATATGCAGTACAAATCTACCTCACTGAAGTATCGTGAATTCCATAGAGTTTTGGGAATATCACAATCTAAACAGAATATTGTAATCCGCAAACTAACTCATTACTCTATCTGCTTTCGGAATAGCATACAAATCTGAGTCTTGATCGCTGTATTCTCTTTATTCTGTTACCCCCGGTGCATTCAGTTCCTCTTTGACTTTGTTCGCTAAAGCATAAATTAACTCTCCCAGATATAAGTGATGCTTCTTCCCACAATTTCAGAGACTGTCTGGTATTATTATTATTATTGTTATTATTATTATTATTATTATTATTATTATTATTATTATTATTATAGTTATTATTTTATATTAATTAGTTAATTAATTTTTATGTGATCAACTATTAACTTCATTATAGACTGATTAGAGCCACCATGGTATCCGACGACACTAAGGCAGGAATGCGTATCGTCTTGGTTCGAATGATCGAATTCATCTCTGTTCAGGTATGTTTGCAGATGTGTGTACGTGAGCCAAAGGACTAAACATAGTGCTATCGGGATGTAGGTTCAAAAAATCTTTCACGAAGTAATTAAAGAGACCTGTTAATTGACACTGTAATAAGCACTTTGAAACTCAGGTCAAACCAAAAAGAAGTACCTTCCTAAATGAGTATCATATATGATAGAAAATGTTGAACACATTCCTATGATAAAAATGTTGAAATACCAAATATTAATAAGTAATATATGATATATTATGCCTCTAGGATGGCTCATGGGCAGCGTACTAGCTTCGCGTGCTGTGGTCCCGTGTTCGATTCCCGGTTGAGACAATGTTTCCTTTAAAATCATCCCAGTTTTTGTAGCTGTGAGACGAAAAAATCTCAAGCAGACGGATCTTGCTAGTTACGGTGAAGAGAATAGTCATGTTCGCCTCATGTCGCTCTTACCCCCAAGCACGGGCATGTAACTAGGCCCAGCACTGGTAGGTTGCCGGCGAAGTCGGACTACGCCCTCAACAACGCATAATACATGCATATTATATATTATAGAAAATGTTGAAAAGGGGGAGCAGAGAAATAGTATAACTGACTGTAAACAGTGGTGCCATTGGAGGCTTATTCCTTGCGTGTTGATCCTCTCTGCCCAGCGCCTAAGACGCTGCGGTGACAAGAGCGAGGAAGTTGCGGCGAGCGCGGCCGGCGCAGCCCGCCTGCCACCAACCGTCTCCGCAGCCGGTCTTACAGTCGCGCGCGTAATTGAAACAGCATCTCTAATTGGTCGCCCTGGCGGTTTAATTAATGTAGTTGCCTAATTAATGCGAACTTGGGCCCGGGTCAGTTGTCTCGGCGTCGCCAGCCCGTCGGCGCTACTGACAAGGAAAGTGCTGACTGTCCGCGCGACGAGGCCCGAAGGCGCATCTGCAACTTGGACCCGCCCACGCCCCGCCCCCCTCTGCGCCGTTGCCAAATGCGAGGTAGGGAGCTGGGAGGGGAGGAGAGGAGAGAGGACATGCAAATAAGCAGGCGAAGTGTGATGTGGAACGTGTCTTGAGAGGTGAGGTCAAGAGGTGGTGTGCTGACACCTTCTTTTCTCTTTCAAGGAGATCACATTAAATTAATGTCTCAATTTAGTTCAATAAGCTATGTATTATATTTCTCTCTCTCTCTCTCTCTCTCTCTCTCTCTCTCTCTCTATATATATATATATATATATATATATATATATATATATATATATATATATATATATAGAACTTCTTTATAACATTGACATGATTAGTTTGGCTGGTCTACCTTACATCTCGTTTGCATTTATAGTCTCATAAATTATTTCATCATACTTTTATACATTATATGACAAAAAATCTTAATAACAGAATAAAGGAATCGTATTTCTGAGTGCAGTTATCAAGAATTATTTACTACATTCAATTTTTAAATTAATATTTCATCTACATTTTATTTGATCTTGGGTAATGGATACATATCCCTTTGTTTTTTAACAAAGTAATTGACACATTTTTGGAATGTTTTGAAGAATGTAACCAAACTCTTCGGTAGCCACGCAAGAAAGTGTTCTGGTCGGGCTGACTTGACCCGCAGCGGGCCCACCGGGGGCCTGGAGATGAGCGCTGTGCCAGGGCTTGTCAAGTGGGCTTCCTCTTGAGCAGCACTGGTCTACACCACAATTCTAAAGTGCGGTTTTTCTGCTATGACATTGATTTTGTTCTTATTATGTTCCATGCAAGTCTTACTCATTATCTTTAAGAATAAAATACACCACGAATTTCAATATTTCCTTCATGTGTGCAATATATACGTCACGATAGTCATTATGAATTGCCAGCTTTTGTGTTAGACGCTGTGCGTGAATTGTTATCCCTAAAAATAACTCATCCCTTTCAAATTGTTCCATCGTTTATATTGATTTACAAAATGTTCAAGTTTGTAACATTATCAGATGTTTAGTTTTTATGATTAGTAGGGAACGGATTTCCATGTAATTAATGTTTCTACAGGAACTAGATACCTGCATTGAATAATCTTTTTTAGAGTTTACAAGACTTTCTGAATGAATTAGTACTATTTTTATTTTACATATTTTACCTATTACTGAATATTTTGTTACATTTTCATTCATTTATACGTCGAAATTGAATATTTCAGATGCGCATTTGTGATATATATTAATAATAATAATAATAATAATAATAATAATAATAATAATAATAATAATAATGTCTTTATTAATGGCGAGGCTCAGGCCATAGGGCCTGCTCTTCCGCCTAACCACTGATATATTACGATATCATCTTTCTTACAAATCAAAAGTAATGGTGCTGCGCTTCTGTGACCATCATATCTTCTCAATGAATTCTTAAACTAACCCACCGCCCATTTACTGCGTACTGGAACTAAAAGACGAGCGGATTGTTGTGAATAAGTAATTTTAACCACGTGCTTGCTAATGTTTCAAACAGCACATTCGTGACTCGATCGAAAACTAAGAAGTCTTTTTTACTGCAAATTGTCTTACCGGGTTGTTGGATTCGGGTTGGGGTATATTTATCCCTCCATTTATTCTCCCTCTAACACCCCCTCTCCGGACTCTCATCACTGAATACTCGTACTACTATTCATTGAATGCCGGCTCCTCGTAAACATTGTAATATATACAATGAACGTATTTTATATTTCGAATAAAATTCTCATGTGTGATGAAGACTAGTGTACAATTACTTCTGCAGAGGTAGAATTTACTTTCACCAACTCCGAATCCTCTTTAAGAACTGATCGCCAACGTTTAATGCTCGGAAAATGTTTGTAGAGAACAATTTTAAACACAATAATGAATTTTTATTTTACACACTCTATTTTTTCTTACATGTTTTGGAAAAAATAAGTACATATATATGTACATATTTTGCATTTTTATGACAATAAATTCCGTTCCCTAATGATTAGTATGTCCTAGTAATTTTCCACAAATATTTGTTTCCAATGAGCAATAAACAGAACATCGCATTACCGCGTCGTACAGTACCCTCTACAACTTCTGTTTCTTAAATTTTATCCACTCTTTCGTATGGCATAAACTTTTAAACAAGTTAATATAAAGAAATATTGAAAGAATTTCGCATAGAACCAACAAATAAATGTGAGCATGAGATAAATAATTTCTGATACCTATTTTTTTATACTTTGGCTGGAAAACTCCTATCAAATTGTTAACTTACTTTAAATTCGGCTTTGTAGTATTTGTATTATTTGGTATTTTTCAGGAATATTTGTTACTAAGTTATTAAACTTCGCTGATTATTCTCGTAGATTCTTCTCAATAGGTCTCTTGAAACCAGAACACTGCGTTTTCAAGTGTTACAATAGAAACACCTTCGTCGTCTTTTACGCAATAAGGTCTGGAAATATACTTCTTTCCTAGTTTCTTTGTGTTCTTTTCTCACAATAGTTTAACGTCTCCTTTAAGTTCTTCGAGAAAGAGAACTTCATCACTTCCAGAAAAAGTAATTATGCAAACGAGGAGAAACTCGCAAAGAGTGGAGAAAAGTTCTGGCTCATTTGAAATATCACTTAATATAGAGTAAAACAATGGTTCAATTAAAGTTAACGCTTCAAGCACACATAAAAATACAAATAAATAACTTCTTGTAGATAGCGGTCAAATTGATTTCTAAAAAGCATGAACAGGAAATGTATTACAAATTGACGGCAAGCAATTCGGACAGATAAATTGTTTCTTAAAAAATACAATGAAGTTCTTCAATATAGTATCAGGTTTTGCAAGATAAATGGAATGAAAGCTATTGTTTTCACGGGACCATGTATTTAAAAACATTTCCCTCCTATGATAATAGTTCTCTGTAATGAAATTGAATGTAGATGTAATTGCAGATTCACCGTCTGAGGGACATTCCCATTGCAAATTTCCCATCCGCGTTAGCGGTATAGTGGAAACGAGGTGGAAAAGGTTTGGGAAAGGGTGGGAAGAAGAGGAACAGGGGTGGCAGCGGGACGAGAACGATTTGGGAGCGAGATGAGTGCTATGCAGGCGGGGAGTCGGAAGTGGAGTCGGTGGCGGAGCCGGTGGCGGAGCCGGTGGCGGAGCCGGTGGCGGAGCCGGTAGCGGGGCCGGTAGCGGAGCCGGTAGCGGAGCCGGCAGATGAGCCGGTAGAGGAGCCAGTAGCAGGGCCGGTAGCGAAGCCAATAGCGGCGTCGGTAGCGGAGTCAGTAGAGGAGTCGGTAGCGGACCCGGCAGCTGACCCGGCAGCGGAGCCAATAGCGGAGTCGGTAGCGGAGCCGGTAGCGGAGCCGGTAGCGGAGCCGGCAGCGGAGCCAGTAGCGGAGCCAGTAGCGGAGCCAGTAGCGGAGCCAGTAGCGGAGTCGGTGGTGAAGCCTGTAGTGGAGTGAGGCGTGAGGGGGTGAGGTGGAAGTGGTGCGGGTGGCGGAGGGGGATTGCGGCCGGAGCAGGGCTAGTGGCGAGCGGGCGCTGCGTCCTCGAATGAAAGGCATCTAATGAGACCCGCACCGCCCCCATCGGCGCAGCGCCGCGTCGCTCGGGCGCCCTGCCCCGGGGACCCGGAGGCCGTGTGCCCCGAGCCCCGCCCACTCCCACCTCCCACCTCCCACCTCCCACTCCATCATGTGCATGCGCCACCACACTCACGCGCTGCGTTTCGACACGGACACACAATTATCGCGCATTACCTAATTCTCATATTTCTCATGCGCTCGCATCATTTCTACCCACTATCGTACGTTTCACTCACTTCAGCCATGTTCCTCTTGACCCCACTTGCTTACGTTATATTTGTTCCTACTTGGTATTTTCAGCAGAACTAGTGCTGCTTGATGTACGAGCTTTTCATTTATTCTTCAGCTGTGTTCCACTATCATTATATAATTTTCAGCAGCTCTGGGTGCAACTTAACCTCACTCATCTAATTGTTAGTTTTGTATGAGAACTTTGCTTCCTATCCTCAATCGTTTCTCTTGGTAGAGTTGCGTCTCTCCCTCTAATTCAGATTCTTTTCAACATGCACAACTCAGACAACTCACTTCGGGCCGTTCTTCTTTAACCCCTATTGTGCTACATACTACTACAGCCCTTTCGGTCCTAACCTTTTCTTTCCTTTTATCTGCTCCACGTCTGATTTCTTCTTTATGCTCACTCGCCCGGTCTCAGGACAGTTAGATTGCCGCTGACTCCCTCTCCTTGTCTCGTGTTGTTTACCTCTGTGTTAACACGTCCTCAATTATATTAGCACCCTTATCTGTTCCGTTCTGCGCCTCTGCTGCCTGGACTTGATAACCTATTTCCCCTACTCTCGTCCAACTACGTGCTTTTTTACCTTTCATTCTACCTTCCTACTGCTCTGTGTTCCTTCCACCAATTCTCTCCCAGACTACAAATCTAGCGGAGCTCATCTCCCCCTTCTGTCCGTGGAGATTCGTTCTCCACCGCCACCCACTCCCGGCCCCGGGGTCTCCCCGCGTGGCGCCCCGCCCCCTGCCCCCTGCCCCCCTCCGCCTCCTGTCGGGGTAACAACGCGCGCATCGGGTTTCCCGCGCCGCGGCGCTGCCGCCGCCGCCGCCGCCACCGGATCCTAATGACGTCACGAATCAAATGAATGATCGCTAATTTACTGTGCCGGTGCCAGACGCAAACACGGGCAAAAATTACGTTAACAGAAATGTTCTTTGTTAATGAGCGACAAAAATAGCGCAGTCCTCCCCCCTTCCCCGAACGCTCGTCGCGCCGCCCCTACGGCGCTGGCGCTGACGCCCACGCCCAAGGGCGAGCCCAAGCCCACACCAACGCCCAAACCAACAAACACGCCCAAGCGCAAGCTCAAACCAACGCCCAAGCCAACACCCAAGCCCAAGCCAACGCCCGCGCCCAAGTCCACGTCCAAGCCCAAGCCAACGCCCAAGCCAACACCCAAGCCCAAGCCAACGCCCGCGCCCAAGTCCACGTCCAAGCCCAAACCAACGGCCAAGCCCAACACCCAAGCCCAAACCAACGCCCACGCCCACGCCCTACGCCCTCGTGATGGGAGGAACGCGATCGGGGACTACTCTCAGGCATTGCTTCAATGCAGACCAAATACCTACATTAGTTACAATGTCATTAAACCCAATAGAGTAAATAACTCAAGCGGTTGAAATTGGTAAGCCTAGATTTAAAAGCAACCACTTATTTATGATATCGATTGTGACTCGTCCTAAACTTTTAGTATTACCACTTTGTAATAAGAAAACTTCATGCAAATTAGCAATAACTTTTCTATGAATGTGAACACTTATGCTCCCTATTTTGATAAAACCCATTTGTTTCGATTGTTCTTAGTGAACCTCGGACTGTTAAGTAATTTTGGTTGCTCTGGTTTGTTTGCGTTGTGTCAATATAAGAGTCTAGTATTACGAAAGAGTTGTTCTGAGAAGGCGAACATTTTTAAGAATGTTCTGCACTGTATAGAATATTTAGTTGTGTACTAAGGGCCTTATAAGATTTATGTTGATCGACGGCGACAGGCCAAAGATCTTTGGACTCGTCGCTGCTCGGTCATTAGAACCAGTAAACGCATCATTAAAATTAGGTAAACAATATTTTATTTTTTACCTAATTTTAATGATTCAGATTTACTTATTTACTAATTAACGAGAAGTTAACTCAACTCGCGTTTTATTTTCATATTTTCTTCCAATAATTCCCTTTCAATTCCCTTTCATAATTCCCTCTGTTACAAAACATACAGCATCATTCAACTATTTTGGTTTTCTCTCGTTATCATGATTCTGTGGATTCAGATAAGTTATGCAGTATATATCGTGCTCCGATGTATCGATGGCAATGACAAGCAATGACGTATTACTAAAAATTAAAAGTATTATTGGTTTGTGTGTACTTAACCTAAAACATTTTATATACTCTTTCTTAAAAAATAACTCTCAGTAGTTTCAACACTTGCTATTGATGCTTGTTTACGCCATGGTTAACATAACAATAAAAAGAACAGAATAATTTCTCATGAACTCTAATAAATGTCTATTTATCAGTTTTAAATAGACATTAAAAATAAATAAAGTTCTCAGAATGTTGAATATTTCGTATTTCTAATTATGCTACTTTTCAAAAACATAAATGAAAATTTGTAATTTTAATAATCTTTTAATAGGAAAAACTGCTGACAATTCTGACAGTGTTCAGCCATTATAAAGTACAGTTACAATTTTAAATTATTTATTTTACTAATAATTTAACAGTACGTACATAATTAAAATTATCAGACAAACACATTATACATCAGACCACTTGCTTTAAAATGACCGCGTTGCATGCCCCACGTTATTGTTTCTCTTTCCAACTTTGCAATGCCTTCACCTCTTTTTGATTATGCCTGTTGGCAGAGTTCGCTCTTTCTCCTGAATCGTATTGTCTCTCTTCCCCTTCTCTCTCCCTCTCTCTATATCTCTCTCTGCCAGCGCTCGACGAGTTTCTGAATTAATAAACCGCACGCCAAGATATCATTTTTTGTTTTCAAAAACCTTCATCAGAAACGCGGTAGTCACCTACATTTGAAAATAGCAAATTTTCAGTTTTGTTTGTTTCTCAATTATCCATTTCGAGAAGTGAAACGAAGAAAAAAGCGGGGATCTCTGAATCTATGAAAAAGTAATGGTATTCGTAATGCACTAATTACGCCGAGTCTAATGGCCAGCGGCGACGAGGCACTGCGGTGGGGGCGATTGAGAGCATGTCGGGAAGTGACGGTGAGGGAGACAAGAGAGGTGGACGGTCGGGGGCGGCGTGGGTGGCGGAATCGTGTGCGAAGTCGGGGGTGGCGTGGGAGGTGACGTCGGAGGTGAAGTGCGGGGATTGCGTGAGGGGTGGCGGCGGGGATGGCGGCGGGGGGGTGACAGGGACGGAGACGGGAAGGGGTGCTGGGGGCGAGCGGAGGGTTGCGTTAGAGCCGGCGGCGGAGGTGGCGTCAGATAGAGTCGGGGTGGCGTCTGGGGCGGCGTTGGGGGCGAAGTGGAGGGTTGCGTCAGCGCCGGCGGCGGGGGTGGCGTCAGATATGGAGTCGGGGTGGCGTCTGAGGCGGCGTCGGGGGCGAAGTGGGGGGTTACATCGGATGCGTCGGGGGCGGCGTCGGGGATGGCGTCGGGGGTGGCGTCGGGCGTGGGGGCGGCGTGGGGGACGGCGTGCGGGGTTGCATCGGAGGCGATGTGGGAGCCCGTGTAGGGGGCGGCGCGGAAGGCGGTGTCACGGGTGGCTTCCGGGGAGAAGTGGGGGACAGCGTGAGGGCAACGGCGTGTGGGACCGTGTCGGGTCCAGCGTCAGGGGGACGTCGGTGGCCGGGGGCGGCGTCGGGGGTGGCGTGTGGGGCCGCGTCGGGCCCGGCGTCAGGGGGGCAGTCGAGAGCGGCGTGTGGGGGCGTCGGGGGCATCGGCGGTCGGGCCGAGTGGCCAGGGGCGGTGGCGCGCGGGAGGGCAGGGGCGGGGCGGGGCGGGGCGGGGGCGGGGCTGCCCTCGAGAGGATTAATATTCAGCAGGGCGGCGCGTAATGAGTGTTAGGCTTTCCGAACGAGTGCCGCCGGGGAAAGAAGTCGCGGGAGGGCGCGCCGCGTGCAAACTCCATTGCGCTTCGCGCTGTGCGGGTGAAGAGCCACCCGGCGGCTGAATGATTTAGTGCGTGATTAGCATTGCGAGCGCTCGCACAGGTAGGTCATTCGCTGCCCCCGGCGCGCACGCAATCATGCCCGTCAAGGTCGTTAATCGAGTGAGGTGAAAGTTTGTTGTAATGTCGAGTGTGGGCGTTTGAAGCGCGCAAGAGCCCGGAATTGAGTTGTGAGCTGTAAACAGGCCCTAAAAACTACAATGGTCGAAATCAACGTAGGTGAGAGGCCATAAGCTTAATGAGGCTATCCACGCATACTACTTGAAAGAAGCTGATAGAATGAAGCTATACAAAACTTGTGTGTGCGTTTTTGCACATTAAAGAACCGAAATGTGTTTGCGAGCATGTTGATACATTTATTACAGACGACCAATATTCATGTTTAAAACTTCCACTCTTGACATTGTAATTGCTTTACTGAATGCAAATTATTATTATTATTATTATTATTATTATTATTATTATTATTATTATTATTATTATTATTATTATTATTATTATTATTATTATTATTATTATTACTATTATTGTTATTATTATTATTATTATTATTATTATTATTATTATTATTATTATTATTATAGATGTCTGTTACAAACTATATTTTTCTACTATTTTTACTTCAGGATTCATTAACTAAGAGCTGGAGGATTCTTATTTACCTTAATCGTGTTTGTTATGGTTTTTAGTTATAAACACTAAATATATAATTACATTGATTGTTTTAAACGGTTGATCTGATGAACGCCAAATCGTACGTATAACGAAACCCCTGTAACAAAGTATGTATGCAACGTTGCAATAATAATACTCAGGTGTTCTGCGGGTTGCGTTACAGGGAACACAAAATATTAGAATAATGAAAATGAGATGTAAAATATTAGCTGCAAGCATTTAGAATGAATTTTTAAAAAAATGAAGTAATAAAACTTTATCATGAAATCAATTTTATTAAGTGTAATCAATAAATCTTTAATTAATCATGAACATAAAACAAAGTACTAGAAAAATATGTTTTTCCTACCCATTTCGTTGATGAACGTTTTTTCGATCTCTCTTTGTAGCTTCTCTTGTAGATTTCAATTCAATCTTGGGCATTTATCATAAAGTTTCAGAAAGGTTTCGATAGAAAACGATTGTTTTCGTCGGTTTTTGAGTTACTTATTTTCTTATTTTGAAACTACAATTACAAAGACTCTACTCTATATACTGAATCCATTTCGATTGGTACATAATTTTTCAATATATACCGAATTGACAAGCAGAAATTATTAATACCGGCGGAGATGGATAGTCTCATTTCTTTCACTCCCCCAACCTCTCTTACTGAAGATCAATGGACCCATTCTGCAAAGAAAAGCGCCACCTGGAGAAGAATTCAAGTAGCTCGCTTCCCTGATCTGTAGATTTCTCTGGTTTCTCCAATCAGTACCAGGCACAAACGGGAGTAGAACCTTAGATATCCGGTCATAGATTGGAACTGATTCTTCCCTTCATACTCGTCCCCTTCTCTTTCTCATTCGCACCAGGAGAGGTGGCTCAGTGCATCAACTGATGTCATTGCAGTCCCTGTGACCGAGGCGTCCTAGGTTCGAGTTCTGACGGCGACAGGTTTTTCAACACTATCTTTTCAGCTAGGTCGTCTACAGGAGAATTCTAGCATTCGGATCTCTGATCGCTACTTTTCCGTGGTTTCTTCGATCCACGGTAGGCGAATGCCGGAGCAGTACCCTAACAAACGGGCCACGGATCGCGCGCAATCTTTCCTACCTCTTCCTTCTTTTATCCTCGCCCTTAACACGCACACACACTACACTACCACACATGCCGGGAGACCGGTCGGGAGTTTATAACTTGTCCTGACTGGGGTGGTGCCCCGCTGGTGGGATATAGCTGGTTGGGGAAAAACCCGCTAGCCGACGGTAGGTTGGCGCCGAATCTCACTATCCAGCGGGGAAGACCACCGCCCCCTCCCAAGCAAAACACACGCACTGCACTTACGGGGATAATGACTATAGTAGTTGACGCGTCCGGAATCACTAACAATCAAACCTACTCATTCACACAGACATAAATCTAATACTCAACCATACATGTCGGTAGGCCAATCGGGAGGTTAGAGTTTTCCCCGACTACAGCGCTACCCTCTCAGGTAAAGTGCTGGAGGAGGAAGCACAGGGCAACGTGTAGGCCTGCACTAAACCTCAACATCCAGAGGAAGGACCGTCGCCAGCTCACGGGATATAACATGGAATGCACCTATTGGACTCCGACCATAGACGTTGATGCACCCGGAAGCACTAAACAATCAATCCAAACGGTAAAAACACTATGAGTTCTGTGTTACTCCTGTCCGTTTGCCTTCCACGTGCGCTGGTGATGGGAACAGTCGTAGCGTGGGCGCTGCGTGCCCCTCCAGGGCCCAGCCCCCCCCCCCCCGCGGCACGCCGCCGCCCCCGGGGAGGCGGTGATAAAGCGGCGAATCCCTGCGCGCATTTTGCACGCGTAATTGAAACAGATAAAGCGTCATTATATCGCCAATTTACCAAATTAATAGTATTACCGATTCTTTCGACCGCGCGTGGCTACATATTTCAACCCTGCCGCCGGGAGGGGGAGTATCGGTTGACCGAGTGCAACGCTCCATGTGGTGACAAGACACAACCGAACGAGCATGACCATGATATGTGTGTAATTATAAAATTAGTACATTTAATTACAAAATGTATGATGTTTACCACATTATGTCAAACTCACGTTTTCTCTTAGTTGTCGGTGTTCCTTTCAGCTGAAAGACAAAACTGTATTGGATTTAACCTTACATACTCTGAAATTGTATGGAAATGGTGCCAAGATAGTCAGTACTACTTATTATCAATGAGATAAAATTTCTGTACAAATGTGATGGCGAAAGAATCTGATTTCTGCAACCACCTGCTCAAGGCCCTACAGCACTGAGATCTAAATAAGTTTCAGGAGCTAAAAGAGAAAACATTACTTGATCGCAACATAAACCGTTCTTGAAATGTTTATCTGATCTTGAGAAAACCAGCACATTTGTGGTATTATAGTAAGCTTTGAAATAAGGATATTACGGATAGTTTGAATTTCTATTATAAAAGAAAAGTTGAAACGATGAAAGTGAGGAGTTGTGAACCATTGTTAAGTGATTTGTTCTTTCATTGACGTATCTCTCCTTGAAGGTAACCAAATACAAGTAATGTTTTTTTTCAATATTGTAGGACGTTGGTGTTATTTTCTATGGAGAAATAATTAGACTCGTTATTACGGTGGTGAATGCGCCCTGTTATTATTTTCTGAGAAGTTTTTAAAATTTAACTTACGTATTTTAGGTGAAAGCAGTAAAAATTAATTGCAGTTACGGAAGTTTGAACAGTTTTCTGTAGATTGCGAGGCTTGTATAGTTTCTCATTTAATAAAAGCAATTTATTTTTAATAGGAAATCTCGTCATAATATTTTTGGAACTATTTTATTTCATGACGTGAAGTTATGAGAGTAAACCATGCATTGTCTCCACTCGAAGAAAGAAACTGTCTCCCTGGAAAATTTCAATATTCATATTTTTCCATTACGTAGCACTCAGGAGACATTCACAAAATATTGCAATAGTCTCCACATTAAGAGTGAAATATTTTTTAATGTCAGATAAGTATTCCTGAGGCACGTTTAGTTGAAGAAACTGCTTTACAAGAACATTTGTTAATTTTTTATTTGATTGTGATTTCGTACCATTCAAGACTCTTGTTATTGGCGCCCAGGGACAGGAAGGGAAGGAAATGGTAAGATAAAATCACGCGCAGCTCATGATAGTGCGCTGTTTCAGCGAACATGTGAAAGTGATCAGGGAGATTACGGAATCCACTGTCAGTCTGCAAATTTGATTCTGGCGAACACCACTAAGTTTCTAATGAAAAAATAATACGTCTTGTGGTAATTAAAGCCAGGACCGCCTAAAACCTGTACGGTTGGCCGAAACCCATTCCTTTACGTTCGCTGATGCGGGTGTTGGTGCATTTGTAGGAATTTGTGATCACGGCTTCAATATAATGTTTTGTATCATTTTGATACCTGTTTTCTGCAATCTCGGAACAACAGAGTGCCTTAATATAGGGCTAGCGGATCTGATTGTGCTGCCGCAAATGAGGGATTTGCGCGGTTCGGATAATTAACAAATTAATACGCAGGTAATACAGATTGACCGGTGAAATCCCGTTAATTCAGCTGACTGACGCGTGACTTTGATGGTAAACAGAGATTTTGGTTCGTACTAGTAGAGAGGAGATACTGTTAAATTTTGATGGAAGGCAAGTGTAATTGAACTTCAAAGACAATTAATTTAATGTTAAGTGACCAGCATGCCAGGTAAATCGAAATAGATTGTTGATTTATTTGAAATGCTCGTCGATGTTTGATTTCATTTAATTATGAAAAAAATTATAAAATGATGTGGTTGTAATAGTAGGAGCAATGGAAGTGCCTACTTGCATCACTGGAAATCTGAGTTAATGAAAAAAGTCTAAATTTCGTTATACAGTGATCTCACCTTTCTATCCGTGAGGACAAGATAATGAGCCATGTCTTTGTAAAGCATAATTAAAGTAGATGTCAAGGAATCACTTTTATTGCTGTAAGTTAATGCGAAAAATCATAAAAGTTTTATCAGTGATTAAAAAAATTTATAAAAGGAATTCAAATCATCATTCTTCATACTGAATACTATATTTGGATGTCAATAAGTATTTTATGAAGAAACATATATATAATATTTGTAAATAAAAAGAAATTAATTTTAACCGATGTAAAATACTGTCAAGTCATTAACATATATTAATTTTACTCTGTCAATCGGCAACCAATACATTACGTCAGCAAATTATTCACAAACATTCCGCTTAAAATAGCTTTAATGTCATGAAGATCAAATCAGAATGATGATCAGACAATGAATTATCATCTCATTAATTCCTTTACGCTCTAGTATATTAGGCAAACTAACCACATTTATTTTCATCATATAGATCAGGATTACTTAATATAGGTAATAGATTATCAGCTGATTAGTAACCATTGATAGTTCGTGAACAGAAAACCGAAGAAGGGATGTGAGACCGCCAGGGCGTTACTTCGCTGATTGTCGCGGTCGGAAGGAACAGATCAAATGAGAGGGACTGGGCGACGGAGAGCGTTGGGGTGGGGGTGGGGGTGGGTGATGTAACACAGAAGACGCGCCCTCGGGGGGAACGCGCGAGTTGGCGGGGGCGGGGGATCGCCTTCCCATTAGGCGGCGCAGCCCCTCCGCCGTCGCAGGCGGGGATTGGCGGGGCGGGGGCGGGGGCCGAGCGGGACGGTAATGAGGGGCGGCGGGCCACTCCAGCCCGCATTGTGTGTCTAACCCGCCCGCAGCCACCAGCCGCCGCCCCGCCCCCTTCCTGCGGGACGAGGAGCGGCGTCGAGGGCGGCCGCGGAGCAGATCTTGAAGGCCGCAGATTCGATTACCCTAATTTTTAATTGCGGTAGGTGGCTGCCGCCCCCACGTCGCGCCGGAAACACCGCGCAGGGAGGAGGGCTGCCTGCGGAGGAGAGAGGAATCAATGAGCCAACCGCCACCATGGGGGCGGATGCGTTAAACGAGGCGGAGTTGGAGGCCAATGCGGCGGCGGAGGCTGGGAGAAGGGGCGGACGCGGTGGTGCAGGCGATGGCGAACCCAGTGGCGAAGGTGGTGGCGGAAGAAAATTCCATGATGCAAGCGGTGTGGCAGGCGATGGCGGAGGCGATGAGGATGGCAGAAGCAATGGCGGATGTGTGGCGGAGGCGATGGCTGAGACGATGGTGGAGGCGATGGCGGAGGCGATGGCGGAAGCGATGACTGAGGCGATGGCGGGGACGATGGTGGAGGTGATGGCGGAGGTGATGGCAAAAGCGATGGAGGAGGCGATGGCGAAGGCGATGGCGGGGACGATGGTGGAGACGATAGCGAAGGCGATGGCTGAGATGATGGTGGAGGCGATGGCGAAAGCGATGGCGGAGGCGATGAGGATGGCAGAAGCAATGGCGGATGTGTGGCGGAGGCGATGGCTGAGACGATGGTGGAGGCGATGGCGGAGGCGATGGCGGAAGCGATGACTGAGGCGATGGCGGGGACGATGGTGGAGGTGATGGCGGAGGTGATGGCAAAAGCGATGGAGGAGGCGATGGCGAAGGCGATGGCGGGGACGATGGTGGAGACGATAGCGAAGGCGATGGCTGAGATGATGGTGGAGGCGATGGCGAAAGCGATGGGGGAGGCGATGGGGGAGGCAAAGGTGATGGCAGATGCGCCAGCGGAGGGGGACGTGGAGCGAGGCGGCGAGGACGACGGGGTCGCGGCAGCTGTGACGGTGAGCCCTCGGCGGGCCATCGGGGTAATGAAAATGCCGCCGGAGAATTCGGGAAAAGGTCCGCGACCAATTACTGTAATGATAGCGCCGCCTTCGCCGCCACCACTGGACGTCTTCTCGCTAATTTGATTTGCTAATTACGAGACTTCTTGTGGGAGCGCCGCCACCTCCACTCCACAGATAAGGAAGGCCGGGGTGGGGTCGACTGGGGAAGGGAAGGGTAGCGTGAACAGGCAATGTCTTGCCCCGGCAATGGATCGCAGTTCTTTGACCGGTAAATGGCATAACTCGGAACAGTTATCAAGGGGTGGAACCGAAATATGTCGCTTAAAACGATGTAACTAATTGATATCTTACACAATTAAGCTTGTAATGTATCTGTTTTTGTGTACAAAATTTCCTCACTAAAATGATTACATTAAGAGATTCCAAACAGTGATTTCCATACAAAAAATATACCCTCAGGTTGGACTATTCGAATGTAATAAATGTCAAGCTTTACCATAAATCATAGATGCAGTTAACATTTTTTTGCCGAAAATAATTATATTATATTGTTATAATATAAGAAGACAAATTTGAATAAAAATCTAATAATAATTATTCATATCTTATATTTTAGTAGGTTTCAAAATTAAACTTATTTAAATATATCATATTTCCGTTCAATAAATGGTTTAGATTTCATGTTTCTTGTATATAAACTAAAAGTTAAAGGATTTGCATTGTTATTTGCCTCTAATGACCTAACGAAGTCCTAGTGTTAGGATCTTTTAAATCGGTTAAACAGGAGATGCTAACAGAGCGCAACTTATTCGCAAAGTGGTTCGAAGTCTCAAGGGCACGTGGATCGACGTGCGTCTGTTTCGGAATGAGGCAGCTGTTGACCCCAATTGCTTTGCCTTTATTGCGATCGTAATGGAAGATATCGTCAGTAAAATGAGAACATGTGGATATCCGTATTTCTTTTTGCGCCAAAACTAATTTAGTCGTTTGCATGAATTACATCTCCAACATCCACTGGTTTGTTGTTGTGAAATTACACGGGAAGAAAATTAACGATTTCGTTTTGCTCGGTTCTGTCAGGTTATTGGGTAGTGAAAAACGGCTTCTAGCTCTTATGATTAACATCTCTCGTTAAGCATTTTGTGACTTGAGTTTATTTCTCAACGTGGATTTTTATGAAGAGTTTATTAACGGCGATTATGTATATTTATCCGCTGCCTTTACTTCATTTTGTGAGTTGTGAGTTTGTCTGCGAGCAAGTATGATTCTAATATCGATTTTAACATAACGCATACGAACAAGTTTCCTATCCATTGCCCCCGCTCTTATTGAATGTATGATTTCATCCATTTACTTGATCACTCTTACCTTGATCTTCTTTTCAATTCGTATTTTCTAAATTCTATTACATTAAATGTGTTCTTAGCTCGCTAAGTGTATTTATAAAGAATAGTCTGTAGGCACTGAATATCTAATTTTTTTAAATTTTGTAATTATGATGTATTATAGATTTTTTGAATTTGCCATTATTAAGCAAGAAGTTGGGTGTATAACACACTATCATTCATTCTTATCGATACAAACCCAGCAGGTTGAATAAATATTGAAGCATATTATTAAACTGAATGGAAATGCAGTATTGTCTAATATTTTTGTCATTTCGCTGTCATTTCGCTGTTTCAATTATGAAGAGAAAGAAATGAAAAAGCAAAAGTAAACAATGCTGGCAGAGATAAAAAACTGCAGTTATGTCACGTATATATTTTCTATTTCTTTGAATCCCTTGTATACGCATACCGAAAGGTTTGTAATATTGCAGCAAAAAGTGCTTATTTTTCTGCAGAAAAACAAGCATTTTCTGACACACAACATCCCTATACATAAAAAGTGATTTTTTTGTTTCTAAATATAGGACGTTACTTTCCCATATACACAGTCAAATCAGAAAAGACATTTAGGTGTTCTAGATATTGAAAGTATTTGATTTCAAAACGTCCGTCTATAAACAACACTAGCGCCTAAACTGTTCTCCAAAATGGTTAGGAGTTTCACCGAGATTAATGTTAAACACGAACATGGCTGATTATGTAGCTATGCGCATTAGAAACGTATTTCTATTTGTTTGATACATTATTATAAACTTCTACGTCATTTAAAAATTATGTCAAAATGCAATTATATTTTCTGTATTTTTGCTCCAATAGAATAAAGTAAGATTATAAAAATGGTACAGGTCCTATTTTCAGTAAAACTCTGAATGTTTCTAAAATTGCTCAACTTTCATATTTTTAGACCCTCTTAATAAATATCAGTTTCCATAATTTTGAGTAAAATTCTGACAACCGAAAAAAGGTAAAAAGATTGTTTAGATACCCCTCTACAACTTTTCTCAAAATCGGAATTTCATAATTAATACAATATATACCTCAGCGTTGGCATTGGTACTCGTCTACGTGAGTTTAAATTTTTTTTATTTGTGGTATGAATCTGAATGTAAGCATACTTACTCGTTGGAAGAGGTTTTAACAAAATCAAATATATATAAATTATTTCATCCGTTATGCCCTTTTACATTCGAAAAAACGTGGTATGATTAGATGACATCATAACTCATGAACAGTTAAACATTTTTTGATGATTGTTTTTAAGATTGCTATGTTGGTGATAATTTAGTGCCTGACCTTAAACAGGAATCTAAATTAGAGCTTTTAAAAATTGCTGGTAAGAATATTGATTAACAACGCAATTTATTGATGTCGTATTCTTCCGCGGCCAGTCATTATCTGGGCTGTCCGGGTGACGCCTCGTCGAAGGCTGGGGTGCCGACGTTTCGACCGACACAGCGCGGTATTTTGTCCCTGCTACAGGGCAGTACAGCCCTGAAGAGGACCGCGATATGTCGCTCGAAACGTCGGCACCCCAGCCTTCGACGCGGCGTCACCCGGACAGCCCAGATCACAACGCAATTTATTTTTGATAATATGCATTTTCTAAAACTATTTGAAGTTGAGATATAAGAATTGACTTTCTGCTATTATATAAAAAAAGAATCATAAAGATGTTTTCAAAATTAGAAGAGTTATGATATTTCACGCTGGGACAAAAAAAGGTGTAAAAGTAACTTTAAGGAAAAGTCATATTAAGATGTAATAGCTTCAAAATGGTCATCTGTAAAAACTAACTCCCTAACTGCAAGAAAGAACGTCCAAAATAGGTGTCGTGCTTTTAATGTGACAATATACGGACTTTTACGTTACTGTAAATTCCATTTGTAAAATTTCTCATGAAATAATCCACTTTTCTTTCATTTTTACCGATCATGGGCAACTGAACTGCAAATGGCCGTATGACGCGGCATATACTCACGCATTCGGAAAAATAACAATAAATCAAAAACTAACAAACACGAGAAAAACTATTTTAAGCATTGAAAAGTACGCATATCAATGTACAAAAAAAATGAAAAACAAAAATTCGGATTTTCTCAAAACAAAAATGCCATTTTGAGGTACACGAGTACCTGAAATCATTTCATGTATATTTATTTCAAAATCTCTATTATTTTGATTTATATTGAATTATAGTTGAATCAGTGATCTGAAAAGGAAAATAAGTCTTTGTTCCATAGTTCTGAGAAAAAACTTCCACAGTAGGAATCTGGAACATATGTTTTACACAAAAAATGTAGAACTAGTCATTATTGATTTCTTGAGCAACTCTTTCTGGTAGAAGTGGAGATATTCATGTGGGATGCATCTTTTTTTAACATTGGTAATTTTCTTTCCGTTGATTAGAATAACAGCTGCGACACACTTTCTAAAGAGGCCAATCTGGACGAGCCTTCTTTTGCAAACATGAATGAGTACTTGATAAACCCATCAGTATATGTTTTCACGTTGTTGCAACAAAGCCTCTTAGCATGTCATTTGGAGCGCTTGGGCTCAAAACACATCCTGGGTAAACATTTTTTTCTAGGAATAGATCACCACACATTGAATTGAAGAATAAAAAGCCTTTTTTCTTTAAGCTTTAAAATCTTCAAAAAACAAGAAAATGTGTACTCTTTACTACTTGTGTGGCTAGGAGATTTTCAAATGCGGGCTGAAGTAAGTAGAATAGAAGTAGCAATATTATAGGAGGGTCAGTCACAAAATAATGCCCCACATTTTCCCCTTCATCCAATAGTAATGGTAGACAGATGTAATAGTTAACCCTTCAAAGTTTCGTATTTCCAGCGTTAGTGTATGAAGTTTCATGTCTCCTAATGATGGTAGTTCCATGCCGTACTCATAAAATGGCGGCTGTAAACGACGTGCGTTACAAACAACGTGCTCTGATTGATTTTCTTGTTGCGGAGAAGGAAACGGTTGTTAACTTCCATAAACACGTGTGCGTTGTATGGCTCCTGTGCTGTCACCAGGAGTACTGCTTGACGTTTGGGTAAACGAGTTAGAGCTTGGGAAAGTGAACCGGGAGCGGTAACATATATATAATTAAAATACTCGACTACTCGACTGTACATCTCGATGGAAATTTTGTGGAAAAATAGAGCACGTAGAATAACTATTAATATTGTGTGAAAATGCCAGGTTCTTCCAATAAATATTTTTGGAGAAAACATGTGGGACATTACTTTCTGACAGACCCTCGTAATATTACTTAAACCGTCAACAATAAGAGAAAGTACGAACTGTTGAAACAGTACTTTTTAAATGGTTTCTTGCTGTAATTTTCATCAAAAAAATTTAAAGTATTTGAATTTAAGCAACAATCATTATAAAAACAAAAATACGAAACACACTTTTAAACTATGTATTACCTCCGTTTATGAGACTATTAAACCGGTGATCTTTCCAACCAATATTCCAGATCAGTCAACAAAGTTTGGACACATCCAGCGTCGATTCATGAAGGGTATTGATAACATTTGTTGGTTGTGTTTCATATCGTTTTTAAAATTAACTAACATGATTTGCAATGGACAATAAGCTAAAAACTAACTTGAGGACGGATTATTTTCATTTCAAAGGGACAATAACGCCCATGCAGCCACCCGAGCTGCAGTCCCAATGATTGTTCGGTCGTCTACTCTGTTCTGTGCTTTGCATTTAGGTGCCAGAAGGGAAACCATGGTTCGGAGCAAGGTTTGAACTGTGGCCCGGAAGCGCATGGTGCTGCGGTGCGGCGGCGGCGGAGGCTAGTTGGCGTTCCCAGTCCGCGACCGGAAATGAAATGTATTTCCTGTTTGTGTGTTCGACGTCGCTTTATTAATTTTCAATCGCACACGTGCATACAGCGAGCAACGGACGCGGTATGTTGACATTGTGATTGTTACTTGTTTTTGTCAATACATCAATCATTGTGGGGACTAATTCGCGGAGAATGTACTCAAAAGCGGTTATGAACATTTAGATGAAATTATAACGAGAGTAATCATTTTTTAAAGATTTTCTATAAAACTAGCATTTCAAGAAAACTAGGGAAAATGTATTAACTGGACATTTAATCGTTACCGAATGATTATCAAAATACTTTAAAACTTTTTTACAAGTTTGAAGTAATTCATAATTTTTAAATATTTTATATTTGCATATTACAATTTAAATATTATGACCGGTATAGGCGTAAAAAATAGTATTTGATATACTTTAGCTTTTGTTTTGCAACACTATTGACTTTTGTGGGCATTTTTTGTACTTCTTTTGCATTATCCACACGATCATATTTTCAATATTATAAAGTTTAACTATGCAACAAATGTAGTTTATTTAAACAGTTGGTAATTGTGAAACAAGGAAAATAAAACGCGTTTATATTTTATTTAAAAGTATTACTTGAAGCGCAATGCAAGAAATATTTGTAGTCACAGAGAAATATGATATTAGTTTCATTTTACTGGGAAGTAGATTGCATCTACATTGTTGGAGAGAAATACTTTCATGTTACAACATATTTACCATAGATCATATTTTACATTTCCCTTTTATTGCGTCTGCAGCATGTACTATAATAATATATATAATATTATTATAGCATAAAATATGAAAGAGCATGAGAAATAATTATTTCGTACATTTTCTAACATTAAAATACTGTTAGAAATTTTTTTAACTTGATGAAAAACGGGTAATGTTTAGCATTCTCTTAGGTAAAAATATATAGATTTATTCAATTTCTATTTACTTCAAAGCTAATTCATACAGAGTTACATAACGAACATATTTAATCTATTTTCGACCTAAAAATTCCCCCAACCACTTGTTCAGATCTCGAAGACGGCAGAACACACAGAGATTATATTGTAATTCAAAATTCTGAAATGTTTTATGGCGAAGAGTTTGCTTTGCTTATCTCACCAGAAAAAAGTTTTTATCTTATACTTTCTCTTTACTGAGACTCCAGATTTTTAAATCAGCAGAAAAATTCTCAGTTTGCTTTGGATAGGAAACGCATTACGACTAACGTAGAGTTTGAATGCACAACGTACCTTGAAAACCCAAGAGCAAATTAAATTCCTTTATCACTCGGCTGATCTCTGGAGAACGGCGCCACTCGTTATATAAATCTGATACGACGCTAAAGAGGCTGGTGGAGGTGAGGAGCGTCGGTAGGTTGTATACAAGCTCCTCAGCTCCATTCGGATATCAAATGGTCTGCGTCTCGTATTCACTGCTTAAGAAGAACAAGCTTCTAAAGTACGTCGGCGAGCGCAGCCGTCGCCATTAGGCCCAGGAGGAGCACGGCGGGGGGGGGTGATAAACAAACTGAGGGGGCGCTAGCCTTTCACTCCGCCGGCGCACCAGTCGAAATTCCCTTCCCGGGCAGCGCAACTCGGGCACAAAAGGGCTGCTGGCCCAACTTAACACGCGCGGCCCGCCACCGCACCATCGCCGTTTCATCTCGCTCTCCACTTTCCTGCACTCACTCCTCCCCTCACAAACACACGTTCGCCATCACTGCCCTCACCTCCACCGTCGACAACTCCGCTCGCGTCACCTCCGCTCTGTCCACCTCCACCCTCACCACCTCTACCCTCACCACCCCCGCCCTCGCTACCTCCGCCCTCACCACCACCGCCTCCGACACCTCCACCCTCGCCACCACCGCCACCTCCACCCTCGCCGCCTCCGCCCTCACCTCGTCCGTCCCCGCCACCTCCACCTTCACCACCTCTACCCACACCACCTTCGACCTCGCTACCTCCGCCCTCACCACCACTCCCTCCGACACCTCCACCCTCACCCCCCACCTCTGCCCACTCCTCCTCCACCCTCACCATCTTCGCCCCACCACCTCCGTCCCCGCCACCTCCCCCTTCGCCTCCACCACCCACGCCTCCGCACTCACTATCCCCGCTACCTCTACCTCCACCCCCGACACTTCCACCCTCGCCTCCTCCACTTGCCTCTACATCCCCGCCACCTCCACCCCTCTCCTCCACCATCTTAACCCCACACATCCGCCCCTGCACCTCCTTTGCCAAATCCGACTTCACCACCTCTCCCACAGCTCTCTGCCGCTGCTACCATGGCTTGCAACCACATTGCAGTCACTGGTGTCGTAACTCCCTGCAATCCTGTTGCCTCCACTCCTGAAAAGTCACTTCTGACCAGTTTTCGACCCGATTCATATTATGATACTACCAACTGCAATTGTCATCCCACCCACACACTACAACCACTCTTTTCACCGTGTCGCTGCGTCTGCCTTCGCTGCTGCCACCGCTGCAACTGACCTTTGCATCCGTCATCGAGGCATCGCATTACTCACCCCCTGCCGCCAACTCAACGCTGATGGAAATTCCTCAACCTGCAACATATTCAACAATCATTCAGTATCGCTATTGCAGACACTGACCTTACTCTCCTTTCTCCGTGACTCCTCTACATCATCACTAAACCTTCTTTTCGCTCATCCCGCCAATCCATCCCCGATCACTTTCGTCTCCCCACCGCCTTGATTGATTGATTAGTGATTCTGGGCGCGTCAACTAACGATGCCATTAGTTCCGTAAGTGTAATGCATGTTTTTTCACCGGGAGGTGAAGGTGATCTTTCCCCTATAAATGGTGAGATCCGGCGCCGATCTACCGTCGACTAGCAGGGTTTTCCCCAACCAGGTATCTATCATCAGCGCGGCACCGCCCCAGCCCGGACAAGTTCTCAGTCCCCGACCGATCTCTCGGAATGTGTGGTAGTGTAGTGCATGTTAGTGTAAGTGTGTGTTTGAGGGGTGAGGATATCACAAGGAAGAGGAAGAAAAGATCGCGCGTGGCCCGTGGCCCGTTTGTTAGGGTACTGCTCCGGCATTCGCCTGGTGTTGATCAGAGAAAGCACGGAGAAGTACCGATCAGAGCAGCCGTCTCTTTCGAACGACTAAATTCGACGTAGCTAGAAAGCTAGTGTCGAAAATCCTGCCGCCGTCGGGACTCGAACCTAGGACCTTCCGGTCAGAGGCGCTGCAGTGACATCAGTGATGCTCTGAGTCACCGCTCTCGGTCCCAACGCCTCGACGATCTCTGCCCCTGCTGTTACCTCTCCAGTTTCCTTCACCTCCGCACGTTTCTTCACCGCCTCTTCGGCATCCACTGCCAGGCTAACGTTCTTCACCGCGCCCACTTTTTCACCGTCACCACCGCTCCGCCCTCTCTCGCCCTTTTGAGCCGCGCTCCGGTTTTAAACGAAATATTGTGAGTGGGGTATTATATAAATTTTTAAGCTATATCTAGCCAGAAGGGTCCTTAAGCGGGCGCTCAAAGGCGGGCGGAGGGGGGCGGGGCGGGCCCGTTGCCCGCACGGCTATTGGGTAAAAAACCTATAAAATGCGCGTGGGGGCGGAGCGGCAGGGGGCTCGTTATGCTGATTAGCCGAGTAGCGTCGTCGCGGAGGCGGAGGCGGAGGCGGGGCGGCGGCGAGGCGCGCCGGACAGGGCCCGTGAAAGGCGGCCGCTGTTTCATTAGATCGGCTAAGCTAATCGTGAAGTTTTAATTGACGTAAAAACCCGAGGGCCAGCGCCGGCCGGGGCGACTTCGTTCCGCACGCCGCGGCTAATGGAGGCGGTAGGCGCTGCTCCTTCGGACTTCCGGCCGCCGGCCGCGCGCGCCTCCTCCGCCAAGTGCCCGCGCGCTCGATATTGACTTCGCAGCACTTTGCCTCCGTGAGGGAGCCATCGCGACAGTTTGCGCTCGCTTTTTTGCGAGTTGGCAGCGGGGCGCGGCGGTTGGGCGAGCATAGGTCTTTCAGAAAGTAGGGAGTCAAAGAGGATACTTTTTACTCGATAGGAGATCATAAGGGATGTTTTCTTCTTTTACGTGCGGTATCGGATCTTTTTCTTGTCCCTTTTATCATTACTTCTACTGTTACAATTAGTACCTCGTTCAAGTAGGGTTAGTAGAAAAAGTATTTTCTATAAAATGAGCTAAAGGTTTCCTGAATTGTTAACACACGTATTCAATATTAAACGTTTTGTGGTTACTATTTCGCTATTGGAAAAGTATAGTATGTTATGTTACGTATAGTATGTTCTTTAACTACCAAAGACTCGAAACTGTTGCCCCACATTTCGTATACAAAATGTATTCTAAATATTGACTAATTTAAAAGATATTTTGTAACAATTGAGAGGATATTGCTTATAAAACATTTTAAGTGATTTGGGATAGAAATTAATGCAATTTATAACAAAAAACATTTTATCAAACACCGCTCCAAATTTTTACTTCAACATGTTTCCACGGATACAAGAAGAGACAGTTAAAAGTATGACGCGGGTCTCATTTTCCTTGAAGTCTCTAAATTTTCGAAAATTACAAATTTAACAATAATGTGATAAAGTATGTCCTGTTGGAGCACTACTACTTTCAAAGTGAAAATTTGTGTCCTGTAAGAACTTTATATACTAAATTCAAAGTTTAGAATTGAAGTGTAAGATAATTAATTCGACCTGTATTAGAACAAAAACATTTAGTCTTCTTTGCTTTTCCGAATCCTAGAATGAGATGACAATAAAATTGTAACGTCTATTTTTTCTATTTCTGAATATCATAATATATGGCTTCGACATATATTACACCTTTTTATAAAAGCATTCATTTATAACTCAGGTTACAAGTATCTTTAGAATTTGTAACTTAGAAATAGTACTACTTTTCCTTACTGAACTCGTTTGAAAAGTCTGGGAAATACATCAGATAAACATTGCTATCTATTATTACAACTCTATTAGTATATTTATCGAAAGACACTAGTTGTCATATGCGAAGAAATTAACATTGTGTTCACAACGATTGACTACATTTAGTTTAGGATAACAATTCTCATGCAAGGCAAATCTTGATTCTGTATTCTTTACACTCTTCTCTCTATCTTACCACCGTCGACATTTCCTATTCGTATAATTCTCACCTAAACTCCAGGTCAATTACTACAATTCTCAAACGCAAACGCGAACGACAGACAATAAAATTAGCGGCGGGAGTGCGAAGGAGCTCGCTAGAGGCCTGAGAGCGTAGGGATGGCTTTCCCCGGAGTCGCTGACGGGTTCGCGGTTCAAGGAATAACTCGCAATGATGAGAGGGCAGCTTTTGCGGCGGCGGCGGCGAGCTCGGGATAATTACGCAGACAGGGCGCGTTTTTCAGCCTCCCCACCCCGCCCGCACCACTCCTCTCCGCCCGCCCTCCATCCCGCTCGCGCTCAGCTCGCTCACGTCCTCCCCCCGCCGCGGCGCCACCCTCGCGAACTTGGCCGGCGCGCCCGCCCCGCCCCCGCCTCCGCCGCCCGCGCCGCGCGCCCTAACAAGTTAATTACATCGGCCGGCCGCTTGGCTCGCGTGCCGCCGCCAGGGAGCGCGCTCCGGATGGCGCGGGAGGGGGAGGGGCTGGGGAGATCACCAATTGTGGGGGCGGGGGCAGTAGCGGAGACGTGTGGCGGCGCGGGGCAGCGCGGAGTGTGCGGGGGGCGCGGGGCGGAACGGGGCGGCGCGGCATGGGTTGGCGCGGGGCGGCGTGGGGCGTGCGGGACAGTGCGGGGTGGCTCATGGCGGGGCGGGGCGGTACGGGTCGGCGCGGGGTGACGCGGGGCGGGGCGGTGCAAGGTGGCGCGGGGTGGCGGGGTAGGGCGGGGCGGGGCTGCGTGGGACCTGCGATGAGGCGGGAGTGGCTCAGGGCGGGGCGTCGCGGGGCGGCGCGGGGCGGCGCTGGGCGGCGGGGGGCGGCGCGGGGCCGTGCGGGGTGGGGCGGGGCGGCGTGGGGCGTGCGATGCGGCGAAGGTGGCTTAGGACGGGGCGTAGCGGCACGGGGCGCGGGCCGCTCAGATCGCAGGGGCGGTGGCGAGATAGGTGTCGGGGTAGCGAGATGAGGCGGGGCGGCGCGAGGAGGTGGCCGGGACGGCGGCGACGCTGCTTGCCGGCGTGGGCGGGAGGGGCGGTGGACGTGCGGTGATGCTGTGGGCTCATCTGGGCCGGCAAGCGGTGCCACGCCTCCCGCCATGCGGCCTCGGCCGGGAGGACGGCGAGCGGCTGAAGAAAGGAGAGCGAGGATTCCTGCTCTGCGGAATTCGCTCAATCAGCAGGCGAGGGCCTGGTAGATTTCCCTTTGTGGGGGCCGGTATTTGCTGAAAATTATGTCCAATAGTGCTAATTCAACAAAATTCTTTTACACGTAATATGCTCTATATTTTAGTTCACATTGATTCTAATAGAACTTCTGGTCATTCCAAGTCCTCGGTTTATATTTTTCTGAAACTAGTTTCAAAAAACAAAAGTAAATTCTTAATCCAATTGGTGTAAGAAAATAAATTATTTGAGACATGGAGAAAAGGTATAAAAAAGTTCTTCTTAAACAACACCTTCCTGCAAAATGAAGGCGTTAACGAGTTATTTCCAAGTCATAAGACTTAAGTATTTCCCTTTTTTCATTCTAACCTAAGCAATAAAAATAAAACAATTCTGCGAATTCACCCATCACTAGGACTGTAATAATATTTTATGAACAAAAATACGACGCATGGTAAAAGCGACTGGAACAATGTCCTGCATTAAAAATGATAACTTCATCTCAAACACACGTGTGTGTGTGTTTATGTATGTAAATATGTATGTATGAGGGTGCGGGGTAAATGAGTCGATGTTACCACTTACAACAAAAAATAAACAAAATCTGTTCTGTAGGCTTAAGTAAACTTGCTAAAATAAGACTCCCATGGGGCATCATCCTCGTCACCACATAATTAAATCTCTCTTAGATGCCAACTTACTCATTACAACATTGCTCCTTGGTGTCTAAGGATCCTTATATCACCCTCCCTTATCCACGGGTATCTTTCCCACATTTCCCCTCTGGTTGCTCGCGGCATTCACGTTTGATGTTAAATGAACGAGTCTGCGAAGACGGGTTTATGCAAGAGCCTATCCGGATGTGCGCGTTGCTGGGAGCGGGCGTCGCGACGGTAACGGAGCCAGGCTGCGCGTTAACGAGGCGCAGCGCGGCGCGGCCGGGGGCGTCGCCCGGGGCACGTGGCCCCGACGGCAGCGCGCGCGCGCCGCGCCTCACGCGCCTCGACGATGCGCCAGCGCCACGTGGCCCCGCTCCGCCCCGCCCCGCCCCGCTCTTTGTTGCGCTCTGTTCCGCGCGGGGCCTATTCAGCCCGCTCTGGTCGGCTTCGTGTCGCTTCTCCCTGTCTCCCGTCTGCCGAATCCGCCCGCTGTCTTCGCCTGCTATCTGCGCCCCGCTCTGTCCCGCTGTCTCCGCCCCGCTGTCTCAATTCTCCTGTTTCCGCCCCGCTGCCTCCGCTCCGCTGTCTCCCCCCCCCCCCGCTCTCTCCGCTCCGCTGTCGCCGCTCCGCTGTCTCCGCCCCGCTGTCGCAATTCTCCAGTTTCCGCCCGCTGTCTCCGCCCCGCTGCCTCCCGCTCCGCTGTCTCCCCGCTCTCCGCTCCGCTGTCGCGCTCCGCTGTCTCCGCCCCGCTGTCGCAGTTCTCCAGTTTCCGCCCCGCTCTCTCCGCCCCGCTGCCTCCAGCTCCACGCTGCTCTCCCCCCGCTCTCTCCGCTCCGCTGTCGCCGCTCCGCTGTCTCGCCCGCTGTCGCAATTCTCCAGTTTCCGCCCGCTGTCTCCGCCGCTGCCTCCCGCTCCGCTGTCTCCCCGCTCTCTCTCACTCCGCTGTCGCCGCTCCGCTGTCTCCGCCCCGCTGTCGCAATTTCTCCAGTTTCCCGCCCCGCTGTCTCCCGCCCCGCTGCCTCCCGCTCCGCTGTCTCCCCCGCTCTCTCTCCACTCCGCTGTCGCCGCTCCGCTGTCTCGCCCCGCTGTCGCGATTCTCCAGTTTCCGCCCCGCTGTCTCCGCCCCGCTGCCTCCGCTCCGCTGTCTCTCTCCCCCCGCTCTCTCCACTCCGCTGTCTCCGCCCCGCTGTCGCAATTCTCCAGTTTTCCGCCCCGCTGTCTCCGCCCCGCTGCCTCCGCTCCGCTTTGTCTTTCCCGCTCTCTCCACTCCGCTGTCGCCGCTCCGCTGTCTCCGCCCCGCTGTCGCAATTCTCAGTTTCCGCCCGCTGTCTCCGCTCCGCTGCCTCCGCTCCGCTGTCTCCCCGCTCTCTCATCCGCTGTCGCCATCCGCTGTCTCGCCCCGCTGTCGCAATTCTCCAGTTTCCGCCCCGCTGTCTCCGCCCATGCCTCCGCTCCGCTGTCTCCCCACGCTCTCTCCACTCCGCTGTCGCCATCCGCTGTCTCCGCCCCGCTGTCGCAATTCTCCAGTTTCCGCCCCGCTGTCTCCGCCCCGCTGCCTCCGCTCCGCTATCTCCCCCCGCTCTCTCCACTCCGCTGTCGCCGCTCCGCTGTCTCCGCCCCGCTGTCGCAATTCTCCAGTTTCCGCCCCGCTGTCTCCGCCCCGCTGCCTCCGCTCCGCTGTCTCCCCCCCGCTCTCTCCACTCCGCTGTCTCCGCCCCGCTGTCGCAATTCTCCAGTTTCCGCCCCGCTGTCTCCGCCCCGCTGCCTCCGCTCCGCTGTCTCCCCCCCGCTCTCTCCACTCCGCTGTCGCCGCTCCGCTGTCTCCACCCCGCTGTCGCAATTCTCCAGTTTCCGCCCCGCTGTCTCCGCTCCGCTGCCTCCGCTCCGCTGTCTCCGCCCCGCTGTGTCCGCCCCGCTGTCTCTGCCCCGCTGTCTCAATTCTCCTGTTCCCGCCCGGCTGTCTCAATTCTCCTGTCTCCGCCCCGCTCTCTCCGCTCCGCTGTCTCCGCCCCGCTGTCTCCTCTCCGCTGTGTCTGCCCCGCTGTCTCTGCCCCACTGTCTCAATTCTCCTGTCTCCGCCCCGCTCTCTCCGCTCCGCTGTCTCCGCCCCGCTGTCTCCTCTCCGCTGTGTCTGCCCCGCTGTCTCTGCCCCACTGTCTCAATTCTCCTGTCTCCGCCCCGCTGTCTCCGTCCTGCTGACTCCGCCCCACTGTTTTCGCGCCGCTGTCTCCGCTCCATTGTCGCTAGTGTCTCTTCGCCCGGCTCTCTTCACTGCGCATTTCTATAGATATTTTTCGACTTTTCTGTAGAAATTTAATCATCATTAATGTATCACAAACATCAAACACAAAAGTCAACGGAGTATTAGAGTGTGTCATCGGAGGTTTAGATGTTGGTGATAGGTCAAAGGACTCTTAACTTTCGTAATGACAATCGTGTGAACAATCTATTATGAAGCTTTCTTCAAATATTTTGATTTTTATGTCAAAAATACATGATTTCAAAATTGCATCAACTATGTAAAGAGTAAAATAATATTTTAATCTGGCGAAGACACATTAGTTTTATTTCTGATATGTTTTTTTGGATTGGACTATGTTAAAAAGATTCTACAATTAATAACAATTATTTGATGTTAGTGTAGGTAAGAAATGAAATAATATGTATTAAAGTGTCGATGTGCCATTGATTAGTTTTATATTACCATTTAGAAGAATTATCAATTGTTAACAAACAAGAATTAAAACAAACCAATTTTGTGCTCTTAAACCACGCCTGGAAATTTGTATGTGTGTAATGAAGTTGGTTTATAAATTTTGAGTGTGTAATTAGGCACTACAACACACTGTTTATATGAGCTCTTGTGTTTTTTCCTCCCTTGAGGCGTGTGAAATTTAGGCAGACTAAGAGCGCTAGTAGTTGATTTACAGATCATAAAGTTTCTCAAGTCCTAATGTATCAAGGCTCTAATGTCAAGAATAGGATAAAATGAGTTGTTATTTATGCTCATCATTTTTTTCTCTCACATTTCTTGAAACAAAGTATTGTAGTTTTGGACTACTGCACTAATTCTTTGTTTGTAAATTTGTATTTAGATAATGCAGTTACAAAAACTACAGTCCCAAATTGAAAAAAATATATAGCACAATTGATAAAATTATGAAGGTCCACACTAGTACAAGAGCTAAAGATGTATACTAGTCTCACTGTAGTATTCAATTTTTAAAGTAGAATGTGTTCTGTAACTGTTAGTAACATCCACTGTCAATGGAGAGCAAGTTACTACTTGTTTTTCTGCTCTTGCACAACATAGTTAAAAGTTCAAATATGTCCACTCTGAATTAAGAAAAAATGTAATAGCATACGAGGTAATAAATAATTTTAACTCTTTTGTGCACACTCTTTAAAATCTCGTTTCACAAAAAACTCGTTAAGAAAATAAAATGAACATATTACTCGTATCTCTAATTTGTTTTTTCACAAAAAGATACTTGAGAGAATATAATGTCCATTTCGTCGTTATTACATTTATATTTTTTCATTATGAAATCTATTCAATTATTTCACTCAACATAAATGACGAAATGAGAATTTCGGCGTTTGTTTTATTGGGGGAGTGAGTCCTTTTATTTATTTATTATCCTGGGTTATTATTTATATTGCATTCTATTGTTCCACATTTATTTATGAAAGAAATGAATGTGTTAATGTTACATCAATCATTACGAAAAGAAAACAATTATTTATAATTTTCAACATTAGTAACTATTGGAAATAATTCTAATTTTAGGAGCAATCTTAATTTTTTTATATCAATGTTTCCATTTCATGAAATGAAAGGCTTCTTCCAGAATAAAAACACATTCTATTTTGTTGACTTTGAGCATATATCTGTTGGTATGATTTTCAACAAGAATAATTGTAACTTGATTTAAAAATATATCTTGCCAGAATTCACTTCATGTAACGTAGCATATCGTGAATCCACATTTCATCCCCCTCCCCCCACACGTCTTCTTTCTTTTATTAGGTCTTGTCAAATTCAATGAACGTGCCTTAACTAGTGTAACATCGAATTTTGCCAAAGTCCAATCAGCGTTTCAAGAGATTACTCTTCTTTCGTGGACGGTCGGACGCACGACGAATATCGACGAATCGGCTTGAGCAGACAAAATCCATATTAAATTGGACACTCTTATTCGCATTAACGAGTTTGAGCGTATTGGCTCTGTAATCCTGATGTACTCTGACCCCAACCCCCCGCCGGTCCGTTCCGTTGATTGCCACGCGATGTAGTGAGTGGTGAGTTCTGAGTACTGAATGCTGTACCACGCAAGTTGCGTTTATTTTTGTAGTAGCTTATTATGCGAAAATGCAATCCGAAGAGTATGTATTTCACAGCGGGCTCTCATCAATTTTTATTGATGAAAGATCGAAGTTCGGGACCTTCAACGGAAAGGTTGTGAATAATGGATGATTATTGTTCGAATAATAATGTGAATTCCTCGATGAACTAATGTGAGTTCGTGTATGCTTATGTTAACTTCATAAATACATTTCGCTTTCCTGCAAATAAGAACATTCCAGAATGAAACGAATTTAAATTTCTCACCGATGAAAACAGTCGATTCATTTTCAGCCAAAGATAATTTTAAAGAAAACCATTCCGTTAACGCTGCAAGATAGCTTCAGTATAACTGTTTGGGATAGCAATAGAATGATGGATGAGGTTGCTCGCAAAGCGTGGCTACCCACTTCCTAGCTTGCAACTAGGAAAATGCTGAAAAACAATTATTCGACAGCTAAGTTTATCTTAGCGTGATAAATATTGATGATGTAAGAAGTTTGTCAATTTACCTTGTCAATATTTCCTTAGACGAACAGGAGATTGTTTTCTGTTACAATGCGAGATACCATTTTCCCTTGCTTTCATCTTTTACGCGCTCAAACACCCACTGCTACCATTAGTCAAATTTAACTTCTTCAATGCCACTCGGATGTGAATTACCACGCCTTTTTACTACTGACGAGGCAATATTTTGTGTGTACGCACGGCTGCAAGATTCTTCAACAATATTCCCCAAAAATACAATCATAAAGTCGTTGTATTTCTTCGAAATCTCGACAATGAGAATGCTTTTGCGCGCTACAACTTCTCAGCTGAGGTTGCAATACCAACCCTACATAATTAAATTATTAGTCGGTAGTATATATACGTGCATCTTAACGGTGTTTTACTTGCGCGAGGCGAGGCGAGTAACCGCGAAACTGTCTTCGGCCACTACCCTTTTAAATAATGCTATTCTATCATTTGGAGGACTTTTAACTTTGAAATGTTGATACTTCACAGTGTCTCCGGTACCTAGCGCGGCCTACCGGGCGTCTGCGAAAACAGTTCAACTCTTCAACTGTTTTTGTCCTTTCAAAGAGTTTCGCGAAGCGAAAGATGTTTTTGTCTTTCCCTCTGGAAGCAAACGCGCCGTTTTGGAGACGTCCGACGCGGGACGTTTAAAAAGGCACGCTCTTTGCTGTTAAATAGAGGCGTGGAATTGTTATAATGATAGGTTTCAAAGAACGGCGCCAAATTTGAATCAATTTTGGCCGCCGATGTGCTAACACATTCCATTTCATAATTAAATCCATAATATCACATTGATTATCACGAATATTAATTAAACATGCACGAATGAAATTTAAACACAATGCAAGATCTGATTTTCAAAAAACTACAAGTTTACTTCAAAGGGTTCAAATGATATAAGAAATCGCGACAGGTAATGAATATAAGGACATGCCAAGTAAAATATTACCAATACAGAAACTAGCGTACATTATTTTGTAATTATAATCTCGATTAAAGAAACAAAAATGTATTTTTCCTCGCCACTTGTAACTAGAAATGAAAAAAATCCAATATTTTGCTGCCGCCCTCTGGGGAGATGCACGAGGCACGCAGAGGAGCCGGCCTATCGGAGCACGCTCCCCGATAGCCCCACACGAGGCGGAGCGCTGCGGAATCGTAAGCGGTGTGGGGGCGGGGGCGGGGGCGGAGCGGTGCGCGTCGCCGGGCGGCGCCCACGGGCGGCCGCAGACTGCTAATTACGCGCTCGCCGCCTCCCTCCACGTCACTCTCCTCTCCTCGCCCCGCCCCGCCCCACCCCGCTCCGCTCCGCCCTGCCCCGCCCCGCCCCGCTTCGCTCCGCCCCGCTCCGCTCCGCCCCGCCCCGCTCCGCTCCGCTCCGCCCTGCCCCGCCCCGCCCCGCTCCGCCCCGCTCCGCTCCGCCCCGTCCCGCTCCGCTCCGCCCTGCCCCGCTCCGCCCCGCCCCGCTTCGCCCCGCCCCGCCCCGTCCTACTCCACTCTGCCTTCCCCGCCCTTCCCAGCCCCTCCCCTATCCGCCCCGCCCCGCCCTGGCCCGCCTCGGCCGCTGGTCACCGGGTCACGCTCCGCTGGCGAGTCAACTGCGCGCTCCGCCTAACGGCCGGCGCGGTCGCACGCCGGCGCCCGCTCCCCGTCCTGGTTCCTCTCCGCTGCCAGCCGGCCCGGCCGCTTCGGGTGCAGCTGGCCACGGGCGGGGAAGATGCACTGCGGTAAGATGACGCCGTGTGAGCGGGGAGGGGGAGATTGAGCGTCATTGTAGAGACGGAATAGAATCATTGGTATGCCCCGTTATACCATTAGATAATGCTTACTCGCCTGATGGTGTAGTTTTCATTGTTATGTTTGATCGGTAAGAAATATCTGTATATATTCTTCGATTTTCCCTCAATACGTCTCATATGAAAAACTTTTTTTTTTCATTTTAAGGTTTTCTTCTGATCATTACCGTTGCATAATATTATGTTGTTCTGTCAATGCTCAATCGGATTATTAATGTTTCTTTATTTTCCAGCCTGTTCTCAGATATATTTCTTTCTTTGATCATCTCTCGGCATTTTCTTTCCGTATCAATCTTGAGCGCTCTATATTTTGTGTTTCCTGAGTTATTTGCGTCCTCGATCTTTTCCTAAGTCGAACATTGTTCGTTTTTTTTTCAGATCTTATTACTCAAATTGTCTTCTTTAGTACACCTTATATCTCTCTGGTAAATTGTTTTCTTTTTGGTGCTCTTTCGTGCATTAAAATTTTGTCTGCTCTTCACATAGAGTAGGGCATACATCGCGCATTCAAGCGTGCCTTCCATCCCGACATCTGACATTTCTTCACTAGGTACAATTGCACCTTTTTTCGATTTTGTGAAAAAAAAACATGTCTTTATATTTATATGAGTTCAGCAGTCCCCCAAAATTGTCTTCATTTTTTTAATAAATCTCTCTTCAACTTCCATTCCATTGACCACTCGTTTTCGTGCTCTCAAATATTGTCCCTGAGCATGAGGTTGCCACTTCCTTGGAATGAAACTATGAAAGTATTCAATATTGATGGAATTCTGTGCACAAGTTCTTCTGTTTTCCTTAATTAAATACGTAGAACACTTTTTCATAATCAAACTAACCTTCAATATGTATACCCATGTTTTTTTCTTATCTCTTTGAACAAAACAATACCTCATTTTTCAACTTGCAAAGGGGTTTCACCAGTTGGTTTTTTGTGCTGTTGTCTCAGATCTGTAGTCTTTAGTTCGTTTCCAATCGTTATCTCTCTGCGGCCTTGATGTGGACTGATTTTCTTACGGATTTTTAACGGCATTTGATAATGTTAGTAATATTTTCAAATTCTTTAAAATCAAAGATTTTTCATACAAATATTATTAGGTTTCTTAGGAGCCTTTCACCTCTTTAGTACTTCCTTTTTCTCAAAATATATCTCTTTTAAATCTTTAGTGATGTGTTTCGTCATGAACTCCCATACCACCTTCCAAAATGCAGTATACCTTACTGAGAATAAATGTATACTATGTTGTACTTTTGAAGGTGTGGAACTGTCAGGTCCCGATACTTGAAAGAAAAAATAACCATTCCCTGGTACAAAGTGTTGAGTCATGGGAATTATGCTCGAGATACATCATCCGGTTACCAGTTTCACGCACGTCCGGACTCCTGTCTTATCAAGAGCTCTACATTAATTTCAGTCGCAACAAAACGAACGCGGAATCGCGACCTGTATGTGCCAGCACGCGCCAGCCTCCCTCTCGCCCCGCTCCCCCCTCTTCCCCCGATTTGCTGCTCCCTGAATTCCTACGCTACAGTTCCAGTACTGTTCCGTCATCCCTCCTAGTTTCAGCAACGTCTCGCTCGTCTCAGCCCTCCACGTCCCGCTATAAAATATTATTATTATTATTATTATTATTATTATTATTATTATTATTATTATTATTATTATTATTATTATTATTATTGTCTTTATTCCTGACGAAGCTCAGGTTGTAAGGTCTGTCTTAATATTTGTCCACTTAAATATTTTACATTTACATAATTACGATTAAGGCGTTCGGGCATAAATAATAACATTTCACGTTACTTACGAAAGTGCAATGATCGTATTAACTAACGGAAATGTTCCGCTCATTAATGTATTATCATTGTCAATTTTTCTGGGCTCTAAAGCCAATATTGTGAAATAGTTCGTCTCTTCGATATTTTTACTATTGCTAAATCAGGATACTATTTACAAAACATCTAATATTATGAAGGGGACTACTTCCACTGCCATTATTAATATTGTTATTTCTACCGTTGCCCTGCTTTGCTCACAAATTCTCTCAATGATAACACTAATTCATTAATTTTACTTTCAATTTAATTGTGGGTTTCGATATACATTTTATTTCTTACCTGTTGCATGTGAACGTGTAATTCTATACAGAATCACGATTCCTGGAAGTTGTATCGATTAAAACCAATTATTGAATTGATGGCAACTAATATAAATTATCAGCCTTTCTCAACAATAAAAATTTAACATTTACTCTTAAATTTTCACAACTTGTATTGAGCTCATGAATAATTACTTTTTCTATGTACAAACATTAAAATACTGTACGGTTTTGAATAGAGTTCGCAAGCTTACTACAATGTCTTCATATGACTTCTCGATTGAATCAGCAGAATGTTGTCCGTGGAATATTCTTGATATTCTCATGATCGCGTTCTTGCTTATCATTAGAATAAATTAAATATGTTCCGGAATCTCCTCAACAATTTTGTATTTAATGGTATTTAGTAGTTTCCCTAAAAGCAATACGCGGTCGCGACTTTCCCTAGCTGTGCTTCGTATGAAACACCTACGCGTGACCATCTATCTTCAGCTACTTATGGAAATATCCTCCCATCTACGGAGCTATCCTAATATACATCCCCTCGAAACATGGAGTCTATTTGAATTCAAATTTCCAACTATATTAATAAAATTCACATTCAATACTAATATTTAAACAATACCAAGCTATCGGACTAATAACCTCCCGCCTCACGATCATTTAGATAATACCTCAGCCTTTGCTGAAAACTTATTCGCACCTAACCAACCGTTTACGTGTGTACGTTTCAATATCTTAATAGATACTGATTCTTTGCGCTTTCTTTCCAGATCACGGCTTTCAATGCCCTCTCCTCACCTTTTGCATATAATGTGTTCGGGGCCGTGTTTGTCCTCTCTCAGCAACGTTATGGTATCAAGCATGGAATATTACAATTTGTTTATTGGCTGCCCTAACAACGTATATTCTTAGATTTCCGATCTTGCGTACAATTCCATTATTCTAACCCTTGATACCGATTTTAGCATTCAAATTAAACCCGGCGTTCTTGGTTTATCACAATATGATAGGATAAAGAGAGCCTATGGGATTCATTTATTTATCTCAATATCACACCCCGTTGTGTCCTTCCACCTCAACAAGTCTCGCCATCCTTTCCGCACGTCACTACTCTCCATTTCACCATCTCTACCCACCCTATCATTTCGTGTTTTCTACCCGGTTCGTTCCACCTAGTATTCCCACCATTTCTCCCTCACCCTGCTATTCCTCTCCGTCCCACTACCCCTCCCGGCTCTACCATTTCTTTCATCCATGCTTCTTTTATTGATTTATGTTAGTTGTACATAGGTCAGTTTAAGTCTGAATTTTACAAATGTGTGAATGCCTTACGTGCTAACTTATTTCTAAGACTTACATCTAAGATAAGGTTGAGGATGCCCAATTGGATCCTTTATTTAGGTTCGAATTCGGATAAGGAATATTTTGTAGGGATATCTGGTTTTTTTATGCTATGGTAAGGATTATTCGCGAGTCTCAAGGTTGTAAGGGAAGGGATTTGAGGTAAATAATAGTAAAACTCAGTGGCTAGGTATGTGATGTGATGTTCAGTGAGTTCTAAGTTGAGTTCTTTATAAAGCTGATGATTGGTGACAAACCACGATGCATTGGTTATTGTTTTGAGAAATTTGTTGTGAATGATTTGTATTTTTTTTTAGATTGCTTTGGCGGAATTATCCATATGGGACAAGCACACGGAAGTAACGGTCTTAGGTTGGTTTTATACATTGCAATTGAAGAGAGATATGGCAATGAGCTGTTTCTGTAGATTAGAGGTTATAATTGCAGTATTTTTATTTTAGCTTGTTTTATTTCTTCGTCTATGCTGTTTCCAATTCAGTTTAGTACACATCCATGCTATTCATTCCTGATCCGCCATTCTTCCCAATCCCGTTTTCTCTGCTCTGCCCTCTCCACTCTCAGGGCTAGTCCACCAACCTTCTCCCCACCCCACCCCACTCCACCCGTCTACGCGTCGCGCTCGTAAATGAATTCCCTGCAGCAAACTCGCGACACGTCTGCGTCGAAGCACAGCGGATTTTTTCCCGTTTTTTCTAAAGGTACATACGTTTTATTGTGCCTCTGACCTCGATACGTTTGAACAGAGGCAAGCTACATCGAGGATAGCATGCAGAGATATATACGTGAGAACTGAAACTCCTACACGATGCATGTGTTGGTGAGTACAATGAATACTTATTTGTCATACCAATATTATATATCTTCGAATATCTAGACATTAAATAATTCCTACATTTACCGTCACAAACACCTGGTATTCGTTGGCTTTTTTGTCGAAATATATGTAAATGTGCTCTTATCGGGACCAGAGAAATTTTATGTTCTTAAGCTCAGTAAATCACAATACCCAAAGAATATTAGTTACCTAAACAATTTTGCACTATTTATAGCAAACACATAGAAACAATTCAAACGAACAACATTTCACGTATAGAAAGAATTTAAAACATGAAATCGACACGTATCTAGTTAGTAGAAGGTATATAGCAGAGTATTGAAAAGAACATCATGAGAAGGCGATGTCGTCATGATTCCGCAGATCATGATCTGGGCTGTCCGGGTGACGCCGCGCGCCGTTCCAACCGTCATACCGTGGTCTTCTTCAGGGCTTTAGTAGAGATTGCACTACACTACACTACACTAAAGAAGACAGTGATATGATGGTTGAAACGTCGGCAACTCAGCCTTCGACGCGGTTCGTGTTGAAAAGTTATTTCTGTTTTGATTCTAAAATCATTACTTTTATGGTTTTCTAAAATTTATACTCAGATATTAGGGTATTTAATTAACATAAAATAAAAAATAGCGCTAGTCGTTTTAATAATGCGATCAATATTTTGCTTATTTAGTACCAGTAAACAGAGTGATATATTTATTAATAACGGATATAGTTTTACACAGTTTTTCACTCCTTAAATTTCGAGTTTCCCTCAAAATTGACAAATTTGTTATTTTTAACAGTATGCATGAACTATTTTGATAATCTGGAAGTGAAATAACATTTCTGCGAGTATGTACAAAATGAGAAGAGAAGTAGAAAGTGAAATCAAAAATGTTTGTTTCAATTTACAAACATAATTTGCATATGCAGCACAATTTAATTAGCAATATGAATGGACGAATTTTGTGCAGGTTTCACAAAAAAAAAATTTTAAAGTGACAGAAATAATGAATATTAAGCATAAAGTGCATTGGATCTGAAAAACTAACTGTTACATTTCCCTATCAAAAGTGGGAAAGCTATTCAAACGGGAAAATCAGCAACGTTATTTCAAAACTAGTAACATATTCGGCAAATGCGGCTGTTTTATTTAAAAGAACGACGATTTAATTATCACATAATATTAAATAAATATTTCCCCAAAATTACTTTTCTCTGGAATTCGATACTAAACATTATAATGAACAATTTTATATATCCTGATTTTTTCTAAAAACTTAAATTTTATAACCAATAAATATTACGATCGACATATTACGTATGTGTTTTATGTATTTAAATACTATTTTAAAACATTACTTAAATGCAACTAATTCTAACGTATTAAACAATAATTCATGAACTAATTCGATGAGGTCTATAAGACCTTCGCTATTGTTTTTTTTTTTGCGCAGAACTTGCGTTATCCTTAAAACGGAGATGAGCCATGTACTTGTCTGTTGAGTGGCTATGAGATTTCACAGGAAGATATCAAAGGGACTCACCTTCTCGGAGTAACAATCGATTATATTTCCAGAGGGATCACATAGACGTATCGTGCAAGATGTTAGTATTCTTGTTCTTAGTGATTCCTGAATTATACAAATTTCTCTGATGCTTCGAATAACATTTTCCTCACAGTGTGTGTAATTTCTAAGAGTGACGTGAACTACAATTTTAACAGAATTCGATAACTAATAGATGTAGTCGTTTTTGTCCGTCAAAATTCGATGTTAGAGGAAATTATAAGAATTTGGAGAAGTTAATTATTAGAAGATAATGTGATTGATGTATTACGTTGTAGTGTCTGACGATGGTGATATTTACCCTGGTAGTAAACAAATACAGGGCGCCAAGAAATTCTCTCAGTAGTGGCACCAGTGACTGGTGACAGTGCTAGCAGGAGAAATCATGATGGCAGCAAGCACCTTGTAAACATCAATTGCGTTCTCCCCACAATCATAACACATGGTAAAAGTGGTATCTCATAGACATGTTTACCTATCATCTGGATGCTACAAAGATAAATGTAATTTTAAATAAAAGCCCCTGATTCGGTTCCGTGCAAAGACACTTTTCCTGACACATGTTAATAGTTGAATTATCTAAAGTTAGTACTTAAGCAATTATACGCAAAATACTCTGTGGCAATGTCATTCTGTTGATTAAAAAAAGTTTGTAATTGAATTTACTTCCCCCGGTGTGTTTAAAATCGCAACTTTTTATTGAAGGATGGTCAAAAGATGGGAACCGACAAAATAAAAATACAAAGTTTATCTTATGGAAAAAATCAGTAACCAATGCGAGTTTAGAATAGTATTTTATAGTTTATTATTTCCACTTAAATATATCTGTTTGAGTGTACTTATTCATAATAGTCTTTATGGATTATCTTTGAAGATAAGAAATGCCAAAAGTTTACATTCGGAACAAAAATGCAAAAGATATTGACCAAAATACCGCGGGGCCTCGCAGAATCCATTCAACCAGATAAGTCACAAAAAAAATCACTGCATCTGTTAAGGGTTAAATCCGTATAAATCGAAACATTACATTCTTATTGTACAAAATATGATTTTACATCCTCCAAGTTTTATTATAATATATAAATTACATATGTTTACATATGAGCATCCTCCAAGTTTTATTATAATATATAAAAAAACTACTAAACAAGTAATGTAAATGTGTTTAAGGAAAATAATATAGAACTTTTGCAATATTATAGACAAGATTCATTTTCTCATATAACCTGCCAAGTACAGTTTTCTTTAAAAATGGAACAGAATATGCGCAGTTGAATGTTTGAATAGAGTTATTCCGCGTACTGTCTACATTAAGTCCCCACCGAGAATCGCCCCGTATTGAGGTCGCCCGGGGCGATACGGGCGGGCTGCGGGGGCGCGATAGGGCCAGGCCAAGCGAAACGCCCAACGAGGTCTTGCGCCTGTCGAACGCGTTCGCGGCGCGAGCGCTGATTTCCCAAACACGCGCGCCGCAAAAAACACGATAAGCGCAGCTCCTGCACGCATAAATTAATAACATAAACAGCCCGCGTTATTCGGAGTGGAGCCGGTACGTGGGAGCGGGTCCGCTGAGAGGTGAGCGAGAGGGGGTGGGCCGGGGCACCCGCGCCGCGGGTCCCGCGCTGCTGGCCGGCGGGGGCGGGGCGTGTTTTTACAAGCCGAACAACAGCAAAATCAACACGGCAACCCCTGCGCTACGGAGCCAGGCGGACGCCCGCCGCGTCCCTCCCCCTCCCTCCCACCTCTCTCTGCACACGCGCTCCCTCGTCCTCGCCGCGCGGGACCGGCGGGCGGGCGGCCGGCCGGTCGATAGATCGACTGTTGAATGCGGAGCTCGCCGCGTGTTTATTTAGTATCGATTCGTCCATTTACATAGTTGGCCGCGTGTTCGCCGGAATGCTAATGCCCGCGCGAGCGCCGCCGCCGCCGCCGACGCCGCCAGCGCCGCCTGGTGGTCGCGCCGCGGGCCCCCGCGCCCCGCCCCGCCCCGCCCCGCCCCGCCCCGCGCCGCGCCCCTCGCGCATATGCATGTGCCGGGCAAGGAGGACGCCTTGGAGCGGCCGGCGGCTGCTCTGGAATACATTAGGCTCGTTCGCAGCGGCGACGCCCTCTTGAGGCACTTTTTGTTCGTCCCCCGCCCGGAACTGATTGGAATGCACGTCCCTGCTTGTGCCGCTAGTGCTAGTGGTTGTTGAGAATTTCGCGGGGAGAATAAATAGTGCGTTTGCTTCTGTGTGTGGAGTTTTATAAGCAATTTAGGGCAGAATATTCAAATTGTAATAGATTTGTCAATTATGCTTCAACAGGTCGAGAATGTTACTCTCCGTAATCTAGTGCTTCAAATTTAATGTCATTCCCTTTTTTTAGTTTTAATGGCAGTGATCTTAGATATTTTCTACGTCACCTATTTTCTATTACAATAATAGTATCCAGTACATATAGGTAAAAGAAATATGTCCTAGTGTATATTATTATGGCGTATCTCTCAGGATAATATGATGCCTACATTATACTCTTGTCAAATATTATTTAGTCAGTGGATACTCCTTTAAGTTAGTTTTAATGCTGTTAGAATCTAAATCAAATTAACAGAAACAAAATATGCTTCACAAAAGATAGACAAACATAAATATAAAATACACAAATATAAAATAGTTTTTAGGACAAAAATTTCAACGTTAATCAATTTGTGCTTAACGTATGTAGTTTCTAATTAGTACAGGTAAATATACACTTTAAATTAAAATTTGTCTAACAATTCCAGGACATAATACGATATTTTCTGTGTAGTTGATCCGATCCTGTGAATTGGCACTAGGTTTTCTGCATCCATAATCCTTTAACATCAGTGAGAGAGGTGTTGTTCCTCTGCATTAAAATATATCAGGTGTCAATATTAGTTTCTTCAAACTTCATTATATTATTGTTAATAACATCTAAGAAAGAAAATCGTAAGAACGAAGAACATTTGATAATTTTTCCACTTTAAATTCTTACGTTAATTTTGAAGTAAAGTTTATGCACACTTTAACTCACAAATTAATATGTATTCATACTATTAATTCTTTAGATGATGAGTGTTCATAACATTCATTGGTTATTCAGAAATCTATTTACTTTGAAATCCAGCGACCTTCCTCGCACTCTTTGCTTCCAACCTTTAAAATGCAGTATTATAAATTTGATTCACGATAAATTAACGTTCATGTCTTAAGGTAGATTCATTTCTAAATGAAAACAAAGGAGCTAAGGAGGACAGCACGCGCGGACAACAGTGCTGCGCCCTGTAGAGAAGTGCATGAACTACCCGAGTGGTTAGAGGGCGCAAGAGGGGGGGGGGGAAACGCGCACCTCCATATCACGCGTCATTACGCGCTCTGATGACGCCGCAGTAAAAATTAACACTTGATGCGAGCAAACAGAATTAGGCGGCCGGCGCTCAACTGCCCCACTGCCACCGGGAGAGGTGGCTCAGGGCATGAACTGATGTCACTGCAGTCCCTCTGACCGGGAGATCCTGGCGTTACACTCACTTGTCAGCTACGTCGAAGTCAGTCGCCGTCGGAAGGAGAATACTAGCGGCTGGCTGCTCTGATCGGTACTTTTCCGTGGTTTCTCCGATCAACACCAAGCGAATATCGGAGCAGTACCCTATCAAACGGACCACGGACCGCGCGCGATATTTCCTTCCTCTTCCTATCCTTATCCCTTACACAAATACTTACACTAACACGCACTACACTACCACACATGCCGGGAGACCGGACGGGGACTTAGAACATGTCCCGGCTGGGGCGGTGCCTCGCTGGTAGAAGATACCTGGTTGGGGAAAAGCACGGGAACCGACGGTGGCTCGGTGCCGGATCTCGCTATCCAGCGCGGGCAGACCACCGCCACCTCCCGAGCAAGAAATACGCACTACACTAACGGGATTGATGGCCATAGTAGTTGACGCGCTCGGAATCACTAACAATCAATCAATCAATCAATCTACCCCACTATCTTCGTGCTACACGCGGCTGCAGCGAACTAGTGTTTGGAGGGGTGTCCAATTTGCAAGGCCTCAAGAGGCACAACTAAAACCATTATATGGTTGCGGGCCGTATTTTCCTTACTCGGGCGATCCCCATCTGACTTGCCCGTGATGTTGATCTCGGCACTTTGCCCGGCTGCACTGAAAAGGGGGAGGGGGATGGAACCGTGCGTGGAGAACCCTACTATGTATATCGCAGTGCATCAAAATGGGATGATTTTTAATTTTTCAATTTACTAGAAAAAAATTCTTGAATCAAAACTTCACCTATTTTTACATTAAAAGGGGTGTTGACCCCAGAAGGGTGTGTGCACTAAGAGCAGAATATTATCGCCCGACTTGGATGCAATAGACTTTCACTTTTAACTAATAACCTTTCGCGGGCCAGAAGAGAGGCAGCGCGGGCCGAATGCAGCCCGCAGGCCGCCGGTTGGACAGCCCTGGTTTAGGCCGTGTGGGTACGTTCTCTAGAGTTTGAGCAGCGACGAAAAGCTTATCGACTGTCTCCCAAGTGCAATTTTTCTAGTTGTGTTTGTTGTCAAATTTTATATTTGTGAAATTTGTCACAAAAAATGATATTCGAGCTTCCACGGAAGGCAGAGGTTGCAATTTTAGTACGTGGTTCTTGAGAAACGAAAGATGTCAAAAGATAGCAAATATGTCGCTTCAGCAAGTAAATACCTCACTATATTTGCCTTTAAATACCCCATGCTTAATCTAAATGAATTTGTTTAATTTAAAAGTATTAAATCAATTTTGCCTGTATTTTTTATTTTTCTCCTCAAAACCCCTTATTTTCAATGCTAATTTTGTAATCGTAAGTAATTCTGTTAGGAAAAGAAATAAAGTATTTTCTATGTATTTTTATTTTGAACTAACAACTTGATTGTATTAACAGACATTGTACTGCAAGGAAAGCAATGTAAACTGAAAATATTGGTTTATGAGTTCATTGTTAATTGAGAAAGGTTGCATGAATTGATATTTAACTTCATAAAAATGCTCATTGGATTCATACATCAAATCCATAATTAGCAAATATGACACACGACTATCGATATAAAGCCATTTCACTTCTCGTAGCGTTAAATTAGTGCAATTCAGTATCCAAATCTAGGAAAGCATTGTACCTGGATCGCATTCGACAGAACCGCAGTGGTTTTGGGAGTCACTGTTGTTCTCTTTATTAAAATAGTAATTTAATTCGCGCTTAATAACGACGTTATTAAGCGTTAAATTCAGGTTAACGCACGGTTCATGCAAAATACACTCCCTTGCAGAGGGCTCGTGGTGCCCGTTGGAAACCTAGTTGGGAAGTGAAGTGTTTAGCCATTGTAGAGAATTAAAGTGAGGCGTGAAAGAGCGAGCTGAAATAATAATGTTTTAGTTACCACCTAGCGACAGACGTATTTTACGAGCGACAGAGTTCTGGGGAAGTGCATGCGAAGGAAAAATTTTCAACATTCATCAATTTTGAATATGTAAATAGACGTTCATAAATTATTAAAAACCCCGTGAGTTCTCATACATTTGGGACGTAAATACATAGATGTGTTTTTTGATATCTCTTTCTTTCGATTAAAATTTATTTTCAATGCATATTTACAAACGTAATGAAGATGAAATAAAGTTGACGTAGTTGAAAACAACAGAACTGAAAGCATATCCCACTTCCTAATTATTTTAACTTCATTAATTATAACCATTAACTAAAAATCGTATAAGTCAATAACAACCGATGGCTTGTAAATACAGGAAATGAATTGTCACGTTAGAAAACTGTAAATTCTTCATGCAATTATACGCACACATAGATGTCGAAATGTGCGACAGTAATTGAATGAAAAAATCCACTCTGATTGAAACATGGATTTCTCACCATATCAGCACCTAAAAGCTTTTCCTTTGAAAATTAATATAGAGGGTTAAGCGTTTCGTTTGTAAAAATCTTCGAAAGCTGCTTCAAATTTGTTCAGCAATTACTGGTTTTACCTATTATTTAGAGCCTTCAAAATTTCAGCCATACAGGCATTTGATCCAAAGCAGTGATTCAAAGCTCAGCTGCCCACTGCAGCAATTTTCTCGCACGCGCCCCCGAATTGCGCTCTCCCCACCGGAACACGTCACGCACGCATTTGCGCAGCGCACGCACCTAAATGGCACTCTGCGTGCGCTCACGCACTACGCCGTCTCCACCACCATCCCCTCGCAGCCCCGCCCCCACAGCCCCGCCCCGCAGCCCGCCCCGCAACCCCGCCCCGCCCCGCTGCCCTGCACCCGCAGCCCCGCACCGGCAGCCCCGGCCCGCCCCCACCCCCACCGCCCCGCCCCGCCACGCCCCCACCGCCCCACCCTCGCTGCCCCGCCCCCGCACCCCCGCCTCCGGAGCCCCATCCCTGCAGCCCCGCCCCGCAGCCCCGCCCCGCAGCCCGCCCGCAACCCCGCCCCGCCCGCTGCCCCGCCCCCACCGCCCCGCCCCGCCCCGCCCTCGCTGCCCCGCCCCCACCACCCCGCCCACCCCACCCGCCCCCCCCGCCCCGCCCCCCCCCCCCCGCCCCACCCCCGCAGCCCCGCCTCCGGAGCCCCATCCCTGCAGCCCCGCCCCCGTGGCCCCGCGCCCCGCCCCCGCCCTCACCGCTGCCGCCGACGCGGCCCCGTATGTCAATGAACGTAACATAATGAAAATTAATTGTTCACTTCGCCGACACGTAACCAATTTAGTTTTGATACAATTGAGCAACTCATTACGCACCGATATTTTAAACATGCAAGCTATAAATTTGTCGTTATTATGTTGATTAGCGCCGACCCAATCCACGCGCCGCGTTAATATTAAGCGATTCATCAGCAGAGGCCACACCCGCGCCGCCACCCGTAAGCGCTGGATTCACCCCGCTCCCGCCCCAACAGCCCCGCTCCCGCCCCCGCTCCCACAGCCCCGCCCTGCAGCCCCGCCACGCCCCCGCGGCTCCTCCCCCGCGGCCCCGCCCCCGCGGCCCCGCCCCCGCGGCCCCGCCCCCGCGGCCGGGCGCTGGGGCGAATCGCTGCCCCGACACGGCGGAACCGTTATTATTATCATTATGCACTGAAAAAGATTTGATTTCCACCGAATACGTGATTATTAGCAGGGTGAAGCCACTCTACTGGATCACGCGTATGGTTTTCAATGAATTATAGTACTCGGAACGTGAGATCAGAACGTTTGCTTAATTACTCTCTGGTCATCTATACTTTTGAAATATGGGTGGTAACAGCACGTCAGATTGGGTGACCTCTGCATTTCCGAAATGGTCGGAGATAAAGAAAGATTGATAAGCACCTGTCGTATTTTGAGTGCCTACCAAGTTACTTAACAATCTATTTGAGATTCAGGTGACTTTATAAAAAATCATAGTATATTTAATGAAATGTCGTACAAAGAAAATGCAAAAATTCTTGATAAGCAAATGGAAATACCTAGGTGTTGAATTTACAGAAAAATGAGAGTGGATGCAAAGGACATATCATCTGAGAGGAAGGAAAAAAACATTGACGGGAGAACAGAGAGGCACACGAAAACATGATATAGCGATTTTTAAAAAAAGTGACAAAGAAAGTGAAAGGAACCAAAGAAATATGAAGAATGATTTTAAAAATGAAAATAAAATGTGTTACATATTTCATTTTAAATAACCCGAAGTATATTATTAATCGTTTAATAAAAATAAATCTTTAGAGAGAATTATAAGAATCTAAGAGAATGAAATATAATCCTATGGAGGAAGAATACACAAATGGAAATTGAATAAGGAATGAAGGTAAGAAAGAAATATTCAGAAAAGGAAGTTATGATTCGAAGAAAAAGTTTAGAGGATGGAAGGCGTTTCTCCGGACTCGTCTATCGTCGCTCGTAAAGAAACTAATTAGGAAATTGTATGAGCGTTTTGATAGGTTGTTTCATCGATTACACGCTTCTTTCAGTCATACCATACAATCGAAATAGTAAATGCGGAGAGAGACGAAAAGAAATGAGAAAGTGGAAAGGAGAGGCGAGTAAGAGGAGCAATTAATTATCGGGAAAATGAATTTGAATGCATATAGGTGTACAGATTCCAATAATCATACATGAACATTTGTAATTGATTCATATTTGTGTTCATTGAGTTGTGTATATTTGTTCGAGTGCCATTCGAAATATCGGATTCTAATTGATCAACGTGACTCCTGAAATTAATTACAAATGTCTTGTTGCTTCCCAGAATACTAGAATAGAATGGCAAACAGTAGTAAATTGATAATAATTATAATACATTTTTCTACGATATATTTATAAATATTGCATTTATAATATGTGAATGACAAAAATCACGCCCATTTCCCTGTATCTGTAAGTCATCTTCATTTTATTTAGAAATGCCGTTTCGAATATGCTATTCAGGAAACATATTTCTGGAATAAAAATAGATGACACGTTATTGAGTAGTGTGATGAGAGCGGGAAGCCGAAAAAAGAGGTGAAGTATAACACATCATCTACTTTTAAAAGTTGCCCTTACGTACACATAAATCTTCATTTTTTAACTTCAATTTGCACATTTTAGTTCTGAGGAATATTTGAACGTATGATATCTTGTTTCATTGTAGTAGTGCACTGACATTTAATAAAAACAGCCCGTACACTATTATTTTTTAAATAATTTGTGTATTTGACGTTTCAATCCTACTTGGGGTCTTAATAAAAAAATCTCGTGTCCAGATTTGTTATAGACGTAACAAAAAATAGCTAGTATTTTATATACAAATTTGTGGATATTGTAAAAAATAAGCTATGAATGTGAACTGGTTAATATCATCTGACCATCAATTTTAACTTTCTCGCCTTACGAAGTACTTCGTAAGAAGTAAGCGTTGTGTAAGCGTGCGCAGGAAAACGGTGAATTTTTAGAAGAAAACTTTTATTGTCGGGTCCCGGTAACGAAAATGCGAAGAAATACTGCTGCTAAATTTAGGAAAAAAATATTACATGTGATATAACCAGAATCTATGTTCCGTGGGTTCTAGATAGCGAAAAATCGATTGACGGCAAAACGTCTGTCGGTCCGTCTGTAACGCCAACTGTAACGCCTAACCCGTTTAGCCGATTATCTCCAAAACTGATATTTCCCGATTCATCTGTACGAATTTGGCTTTGAGAGTTGCAAACGGATATTTTTTACATGAGGTTTTTTTTTCCTGAAGCGAGCACATACATTTTTGTGTGTCTGCCGGAGTTCGACCAAAACGGCAGTGGAGTTGTGGTATGAGTGACATTAACTCTGAGAATATGAGTTCGAGTCTCGGAGCAAAAAATAACGTTTGCTTGTTGAAAACTATTTTTCGCTATAATATAATTTAGCGGAGCAGCTTGAAATAATGGAGAGAGTATATGCTTTTGTAGCACCACTAGTTTAGTTCTGTTACTGTTTGCATTGTTTACATGTTATTAGTTTTGATGTGTACCGGCCAGATGGCACAAGGACAGGATGGACACAAGAGCTGTGGGTTCGACTCTCGCGTAAAGAATGAATCTGTTTGATGGTTCTTGAGGTTTGGGAGTATTCTCAGTTACGTCTAAACCATTATTCTTCTCAAATATCTTCCCCTTACTCGGCAACATAGTGCGCTTTATTTAAAAGGTGTAAGTAAGAATAACTGCGAGATGAAGCTATTGAGACTTCTGCCTAATAAACACACATGTAAACAAGCATCCGATTTGCGAAGTTATTATATTCAAAATTATCGTACATCCAATTGTTGGAAGATTTTGCAGAAGTCGTACAATTTTGATTTTCTGAACAGTCCACTTTCATCTTCAGTCTATATTTTGACCGAAACACTATCCCACCACCAGGAAAACAACTAAGAAATTTTTGAAAGAAACCTTAGAAGACTTTCTTAAAAAACTTATATAATCTACAACATTTATTTGATTACCTTTGAACAGTAATATACATTTTTCTGATATCAAGTTCGTTAGTATTGTGGTATATGTTTAGATCTGAATGTTGTTTTGTTGTACTGTTAGTGCACAGAAGTATTATGTTTGAAAGCTTTCGTCGCCGACCTTCAAACTACTACTATACCACGCCGCTCCTGCCATCCAGCGCCGCCAAAAAACTCGTGCGGCCAACCTCAGCGTAAGATACGCGCAATCACACAGTATTTAGAACAAAAAATTCGTAAATTTTTGACGAGCTTTTCGAAACAAATATTTCAAAGTACTGCGGCCTGGACACCCAGAGAAGAGGGGAACGTGTGCGATGGAGGAGGTTGAGGAGGTTTGAAGGGAGTTGAGGAGGCCGCCTCTGTCTGGACTCTTCCCGTCAACTTCTCAACGCAGCGCAGCAGAGCGCTAGTATTGTAGCAGCGCAGAGTATTGGTATAGCCCGCCAGGAAATAGCAGACTTGACTTCTGACGGTGTAATTAAGAGACACATTTATATTAAAAATAAATGTAAGAAGTACATCACACAACATTATAAACAAGAAGGCAACGAACGAAAAGTAAAAATAAATATGAACGTATAACCTTAAAATTAAAATTTTAGTATTCATTCGTGTATTGAATAAAGCATCTTTCGTTTTCTGTGTTTTTTAGTGGGTGGAATCTCGCTTTTGTTAACAGTTTTGTGTTCTCCGAACTATCTCTTCTTGTGTGTATGGTCATTCACGAGACTCACTCGCAATGCTGCGCGAGTATCTTCTCCCGAAGCTTTTTCATTCCTCCCAGAAGCCTCACTGCTCACCTTCCATCCTTCCGCGCCATCTCTCCGCCATCGGCGATCGACCGTCGCCAGCTCCTTCGCCCCCTCGACTGCAGCGCTCCGCTTTTATTTTAGTGCCGGTGGAGATGCTCGTCATAACTCGACGACCGTGCTACAATCCCGAGCTCCTCGAAAGGTCTCGGACAGGGCGTTCGCCCTGGTTGCCGAAAACGTCTCCGCAGGCCTTGGTAGTTTCACCGACTTCTCTCTCCTGGGTTCGTTATCCGCAGTGTGGAGAAGTGTGCAACGCTCTCGTTGCACGTACCCCTCGTTACTCTTTCAACTGTCATTTCTCCTCGCCTCCGTTGCATCCATGTCGCTTTTATTTTACAGCCTCGTGCTTTCTTATTCATTGCCAATCTTTTCACTTTTCATATCTTCCATCGGAGTAGTCATCCTTTGATGTTGCGTTCTTTTAAACTTTACCACTTAACCTTGTATATAGTGACGCCGTGAAGTCGTCGGGTTTTTACCACACCTCTTCAGTCTCTTCTGTTTCTCAATCTAGTCCCAATGACCATCTATATTACCAGCTTTGGCGTCTCGTATCTCTTCACCACGTCACACCCGCCCGCCAAAACCCTACCACTACCACCAACACAAATACCATCACCCCAACACCAACTCTACCACCAATAACAACAACAACCACACCACCACCACAACCACCACCACCACCACCACCACCACCACCACCACCAACAACAACAACAACAACAACAACAACAACAACAACAATAACAACAACACCGACACAACCAATTCCAACAACAACACTGACACCACCACCTCCAACAACAACACCGACACCACCACCTCCAACAACAACACCGACACCACCACCTCCAACAACACCGACACCACCACCTCCAACAACAACAACCACCACCACCACCTCCACCACAACAACAACACCATCACAACAACCACCATCACATCAACAACGACAACATCACCTCAAACAACAACACCACCGACACCACCACCTTCAACAACAACACTGACACCACCACCTCCACCACAACAACACAGACATCACCACCTCCAACAACACCGACACCACCACCTCCAACAACAACAACCACCACCACCACCTCCAACAACAACAACAATCACAACAACAATCACATCACCGACAACATCACCTCAAACAACAACACCACCGACACCACCACCTTCAACAACAACACTGACACCACCACCTCCAACAACAACACAGACATCACCACCTCCAACAAGAGCAACAACAACAGCGACACCACCACCAACAACAACAACAACACCGACACAACCCACCACTAACATGAACACCTACACCTGCAACAACACCGACACCACCACCACTAACATGAACACCTACACCTGCAACAACATTACCACCACGAGAAACACTACTACCACCAACAACACCACTAACAGCAACATCTCCACCATCACCACACCAACAATCTAACTCTGCAGATTTGGCATCTAAAATCTGTTCACTTTTGGTACTTGGTCATCTTGAACCATGCCATTAGATCTCGCAAGCAAGCATTAGATATTCTTCGTGTTTTTGCCACAGCCATTTCTCATCTCCCTGAGGCGGTGCTGACTACCAAGCACGTCGCCAGCTTTGGCGCCTCGCCCTTCGGATCCCCTCCGCCTCTTCAACACCCTTTACATCCGTTACTGCCCCTCTCGCCCGAGCCGTCGCGACGCCGCCGTTTCTCGACGCCCCCGTCCCTCCCGCGCCGCGCGCATAAGAACGTCTTAATAAGCTCCGGGGCGACGGCCGCGGGCGCGGGGCGCGGGGCGCGGCGGGCGCCTTTAACAAGCGCATAACGCAGTTTGGGTCCGCACGCGCGCTCTCTTCCACTTTGTTTGCACCTCTTTTGAAGCGCGGCGCCTGAGAATGCGACTAACCTCGTTATCCGGAGCCGGCTTATTCAAATTAAACGACTGGCAGCGATGTCCGTTAGACGGACGCTCCTCCACGACGGCCTTTCATAACTCGGCCCCCGGTTTCCCTAATCCGCCGCCAGAGCGCGCAGTTTCTTAATTTGGCCGCGAGAGCGCGTCGGCGGCGAGCGCAATCTGGCGCTTCTAAGCCGCAAACATTTTAACTGCATTAGCGATGGCGCCCCGCGTTGGGACGAGCGCGCTGGTGGCGGCGGAGGAGGCGTCTTCGGCGGCGGCGGATGGAATTTTTAATTAATCCCGCGAGGCCACCTGCGAAGGAGGATCGGATCCGCGGTGTCACTGCTTCCACGCGGCGGAAGGAGCCGAAATGACTCCCGGGAGTCGGTAAGCGCCTCAGGAACGGGTCTTAATCCGCACTTCTCGGGCCGTGAGCGGTTTCTTCGCAGCCGCTGTTTCATTAGACGGCCCATATCGTCGAGTGCGGGTTCTTTTTCTTACGGGTAGGATTCCCGAAAGAAGACTCCGGGGCTGCAGATTCCAATGGGCACTTCCAAGCAATGCTCTCTAGATTGGAGCTATGAAAATGCTGTACAGATGGAGGTACTTTTCCAAACAAGCGCCAGAGAACTCGGCTTTCTTTTAGAAAAATTCGAATGCTCTGTTATCGGGTTGATTATTTTAGAAAGCGTTGCGGAGGAAACTTAATTGCCGTCTAACTGAGAAAATTCAGCCTAGCGACTTTTTGCTAGACGTTACTACATGAATTTCATGAAAAATATTTAAAATTTATTCAAAATACTCAGTTCGAAAGTACAATTAGGATAATTTATGAATGATAGCAATAGAAAATAAAATCCAATTTTATACTTGTAACTTCTGATCAAAATACACAATGTGTAACTGCAAAAGAATTTAGTTTGGCTCATAAAATTGAATTTTTCAAATACACAAAATTAGTTTTATCCGAGCACTTTTATGACATAAAAGTAACTTATATTTTAAATGACTTTTTTTTTTGTAGGAACATTTCATACAAATCACGGCAACAAGTCTTCGCACGAAGGAATTTTTTGCAACATTTCGTGTAATTGTTAGCGTGTCTATTTCCATTCACGCACAGTAGAATACGGTTAATGTGGCGTTGTACACGAAGATTATTTCCGCACGTTAAATGCAAATTCTTTTAATTGCTTCTTAAACATCACGCCTCTTGGGTGTAGTAACGCAATTCCGGAATTTACTACTCGATATTCCTACAGACGAATGTCGGTTTTATTGCAATACGAGAGGCTGTTCTCACTTCGTAAACACTCATCCAATACAAAAAGAGTTGAGGAAAGTGTTATCAATGAGCTCCTAGATCAATTTATTTTTAGTAAAACTCGTTTGAAACAGGATTAGTACTATTCGTACGTTATACTTTTTATGAATAATATCATGAGATTAGTTCATTCCTTTCAATTTTGTAACTAAATTCATTATAAGTATGTGTAAAATATTAATAATATATTTTATACTTTTGTTGAAAGAACTGATATTGTTTTAAACAAAGTTTGATTTTGGTGACTTAGCTTTCGTATAAATATGGCATATGTTTTATTACCTGCCAAATAAAAGTTTTCTTATTTCTCTCTTTTTAAAATTCACGCCTTTACATGCATTTCCGCTCGAGAGTTTTAATCTGTAAACCGGGAATGTGCCTATGACATGCCACGCCGTTGCTGGCACAAGCACTTACCTATGATGATCGCGTGGTTGAGCTAAAGGTCGCGGTCGAAATGCAGTGGCTTTGACGAAAACAGATCTCTGATTCCAAATAAAAGTGGATAAACTTCTTATCTTTATCACCATAGCGTAACCTTGTAAATTCTGAGACATTTTTGATAAAGTCTTATTAAAATATTAAATTTCCTATCTTTATCACCTTTCAAAGACAAAATTTTAGAAGTAGATATACCATCTCTGATAGACAGATACTTGGAAGTTTACTGTCCTTATACCACAAATTTTCCTCATATCTAAATCGTTTCCTCTTAAGATACAACTAATAATACAACTAATAATAAAATTAATTTGCCATAAAATTATTATTTTTCTGCAAATTGACGTGATACTAATTGCAGCCAAGTCCCAACACAATTTATTTCAAAACATAAAAAATAATGCAAAGGCACAATTTTTCTTCACGTCTCTCTGTACATCTTTCTGTTTTAGATGAAGACCGCACACCTTACAATTAATTTTCAGCAATTTATATCTCTGCAAACAAAGGCATCGTCCTCCAGTTTGATCTTTACACTAAAACAAATCCAGAACAACGAACCCACATAAATCGCTGTCATGATGAACAGTTTTTAGCGCTGCATTTAGTTAAAATAATTTCTTTGTAGGTATCACATACTATTTGCGAGTTAACAAAATAAGCAGAATAAACTGTCCATTTTTATGGAACCTAATACTATCCTCCCAATATAAAAATACTCTAAAGGTTGAAATGAATACTGCAAACGTGAATTTCCTTTTCCCTGAGGAAGGCAGGGGAGCGACATTGATCCCAAGATATCTGGCATTAATCTGCCAAAGCTGCTGGCCTTGAGCTGGGCCGCAGAACGCAGCTGTGCGTGAGAGCAAGGTAGATGACGGTGGCTCACCGCAGGCAGGGAGGGGTGAGGAATGGCGGAAGGGCCAAAATCGAAAGGCTGATGTGACGGAGAGTAGGCTCAGGAACTCAGGCTCTCTCAGTCTGTTAGATCGCATTAGAAAAAAGACTGAGGAAAGAAAGACATTTACTCATGTTGACTTAGAAATGTGAGATAATTATGATACCAGTGAAAGAAAGTTTTTTTAAGGTCACTATTCCATATCTTTGATCATATAGCGACCACTGTGAGTTTCAACTCTAGGGAGAATTGTAGAGAGAGCACGTCACGACAACGCAAACATCCATGTCCCAGGCCGGCAAAAAAAACTGTTTCTTATTGTACTTAACTTGATATATTACGCTATGAATATGAATTAAATAACTCATAATAAGACATATAAATTGTTATTGTTCACCTATTAAAATGATGTTTCTAAACTTTCTATTTTGCTGATTAAAATATTTAATCGTATTAAAGAATTAAAATAGTTAAAAATGCATAATAAAGTGTAAAATAAATACGTGCAATGCGGAAATCGAAATGAGGTAATGTAACATTAGGTTGCAGGAAGGGACGAAAGTTGTATTCATATGAATGGCTGTGAACGCTTGAGTGTCAGCGCACATTCGGAATCATTTGGAGGAGGACACGAAAAAAAGAAAAAAATGTTCGAAAATTGCAGTTGTAGCGTGCGTGAGTGCATTTAGAAAAGCTCCAAATCCCAGCGCATTCCCAAATAAACATTCCACAAATATTTTAGAAAAATAGAACTTGGACTTGCCGTTTTCAATGGCTTATACATAATGCATGGGTATTCCAACATATAGAAAGTGCCAGGCAGTTATTTCCATGAGGAGAAGCATTATGACTTCACCAATCATCGTCCGGCTTTTCCGTGGGCCGTGTGTTCTAGACCCTCCCGTAATTCGCGTACCTTGGCCGAGGGGCGATATTGCAGCGGGCGGAGTGGCGAGGGCGCGCCGGGGCGAGGCCGCGCCGGGGTGGGCCGGGGAGGGGCGGGGCGGGGCGGGGTGGCGGTGAATGAGGGCGCTTGGCGCGAGCAGAGGTGCGCTGGAGAGCCGGCCAGCGCGTCGGGCGGAGCACGGGGGTGAACGCGGGGGCGGTCGGTGGGAAGAAATGGGATGCGAGGATGGATGGGGTAGGATGAGACGAGCTGAAGCAAGCCGGGTGTGGGACAGAACGGAGTGGGATTAGAAAGAATGAGACGGGTCAGGACGAGACGGAATTGAGTGTGACACGGCTAAACGGAGGGAGGGGCGTGACAGGACGTGGTGGAACGGGACGAGACGGAATAACGGGAGTGGCGCAAGGTAGAGTGGAGCGGGGTCAGGAAGGGCAGGTAGGGAGGGGGGGTTGGGGTGGAAAGGGATGGAACGGGACGGGTCCGGGGACTGGGTGACTCGCCAGGGTGGCGCGGAAAGGGGCGGGGCCCAATGAAGTGAGGCTGGGTGGAACTGGCGGGGTGGGCCTTGGCATGGCATGGCGGGGCAGGGCTTGGCGTGGTGGGGCATGGCGTGCCTGGGCATGGCGTGGCGGGGCGGGTATGGCGGGAATGGGGTATGGCGGGGCGGAATATGACATGACATGACATGGCGGGGCGGAGCTAGACTGGGTGGGGCTAGACTGGGTGGGGCGGGGCGGTACATGGCGGGGCGCAGCGGGGTGTGGCGCGGTGTGTCGGAGCGAGCAAGGCGGGGCAGGGCGGGGCCGGCTGGCCGTCCAGGGCGGGGCGGCGTCCAGGGTCGCGGGGTCGTGAGGGCGCCGTGCCGGGGGCGTATCGGATGTCCATAAGACGCCGGCTGCGCCTGATGGCCGCGACGGAGGCGCGCCCTGGCGAGCCTGTCGCAACCTCGGGGGCATATCGAGCGCCAACCCGATTGGGAGGGCGCCCTGGCCTCGCCTCGCCTCGCCACCTGGAAGCAACGGGCGCCGAGGCGATGGCTCTGTTATTTATCAGGAACAGAGCGCGTTTAATGAAGCGCGCCGCTCGCTGGCGAATGGAGAAGTCGGCCGCTCGGAATTCCAAGGCGTTCTGCTCGCGCGCAGATTGTCCCGGCCACTCCGCAGCAGCTGGGCGTTTTCGTTTCGACCTATCGGCGCACAGTGGGCGGGCATGGCACCAAACGTGCGGTCAGCCTGCTTTCGGACTTTTCAAACAACGATTTAATTCATAGATTTTTTTAAAAAATATGTGACTTTGATAATAATGGAACGGTGACGATTGTAAAGAAAGAATCAACAAGAATGAGGAATTCCCTTTGAAAACGAATTAGAGATATGCATGGTATTTCGTGAAGTTATATGCCTTAAGCATGCTCTAGCGATTTCTTTACTATTACATTGTAAAATATAGTATAGTTGAAATGAAGGATGTATTTCTGTTACAAAGTATTATTATTACGTATTATTTCTCTCATTTTTGGAAAAGCCCATATAAATTTTATTTTAATTAAGGAAGAAACATCAATCTTATTAGTCACTTGGGCATGCCCACAGACTGGACTACATCAGTAAACATTTTTTCTTAATCACGATGACGTCTTTTGTGCTTATAATTTACAAATGAATAACTGTAATTTTTTTCATTTTTGAATGTTTTCTCCTGTTTGTAAATCTCAATTCATATAGTGCAAATAATGATTTCAATATGATCGACTCTATCCAGTTATAAACTTTTCAGCTTTCTTAAGCATAAATTATCTCGATTCATGTTCAAATAGTTAAGAATATTCAAGTAAAGGGAAATATTTTTGTCTATGTTGACCCCTTGTTTCAATTCGGCGCTTTGTGTGCTGTCGAGATAGTTTTGCTTCTGCAGCTCTTTTTCTCTCAGATTGTCTCAGTCTGGGGGCTGTCTATTTAATCTAGCGCCAGCGATCCGAGAAGAAAACAAAGCGAATTTCGACTCTATAGAATTGAGCAAATTCGGGACTTTTTCTGAGTAAAATGAATGCAATTTTGTTCTCTTTATTTTCTGTTATCAAATAGGATTCTCTATATGTATACCGTAAAAATAATTTTGTCACGTTCGTTAGTTGATAAACGAATTGTAAAATTAAAAACTTCTATTGAAATATAGCATTTAAAGTACGTAGAATTTTCATTCAGATGACATATTTCCTATAATATGGTAATACTTGCATTTTTTATTTCATTGATTTACACTTAAAATTACTAGGTATTCATTCTTACTTCAATATATTTCTGATCTTCACGAAAAACATCATTTCCTCCGTCAGAGAAAATAATTGAAAATAAAAATTGATTCTAAATATCTCTTTGTTATTTTTGTTAATTCTGTAAATGTTGCTCAAGGAAACGTCTATTTCCAATATAACATTGAGAAATTGTATTGGTGTAGCCACAATACTTACTTACAACGTATTTACTTAGAATTTTGCTAATCGATACCATAGTCCAAATGGGTCATATTTTCCGACTGATTCATTCTTGTATTTTCTTCAGAATTACAAGTTAAATTGAAACTTTTTTCTTTCCCGCTACCTGAACATTATAATAAACAATATAAACTGATATCATTCTGTTACTTTATTTGAAGGAAACACTTTTTTATTCTGTATCTTATGAAAAGAAATCTTAAAATATATACCCTTTGTAACACGTATTTCGCTCTGTTCCAGAAGTTCCCAAATTCGGAGAGCCCATCACCAACGTGACAGCGCCTGTGGGCCGCGAGGCCATCCTTGCCTGCCTCGTTGATGACCTGTCCACCTACAAGGTGAGCTGCCACTTCTTCTCCTCAAGCAGAGGCTTTTCAGGCGGAATGGCGTTAATCAGAAATGTATTTTCATAAACGATGGTATTTTTTAATATTAACAGAATTTATTTTCCTTTCGCAAAATTACTTGAATGCGATCATGATCACGTGTACCTTCAGCTTCCTACCTCATGAGTGTAGAGATTTTTCTCATATCACACGTCGTAATAGTAGTTTAAAGGTAAATGCATGTCGATTAATATATTTAAAGGCTAGTTTTTTTTATTGATGGTTGATTTGTTATGAACTAGGAATACAGAGTAGCAAAGTTTAATTTTGTCAATTACAGAAACAATATATTATCAAATGCATCTTTTTTATAGCTACATATCATTCAGTATTAAATGTACTTCTTTTTACATGTGTGTATTTCCTATAAATTAAGATTGTAGGACAAGATCATTATCTACAATACACGATAAATGGCCCCTTATGATTGTTTACTAACAAACTTACATCAAAATTTACGTTGTTCTAAGCTGGAGCACGTTCTCAATTTATTGATATTTCTATTTGACACAGTGCTTCAGACTTTCTGTCAACGGAGAATTAATTTCAAGGAATATAAAGTACTTTGTAGAAGCGAAGAACCATTTTAAAAATCTAAATTATATTAAAAATGCCCCAAATGAATGAGAATGAATACGAACATTAACATATCAATGTTCATGATAACATTCTAGTCAAGTAGTTTCAAATGCTGAATGTAACCCGGTTTTACTTTGCATAATCTTTAATACCTAATTATTTAAATTTGTAAATTAATTTTAACATGCTTCTAACTTTGGAATCCGATAGTTATTATAAATTGCAATCTAAATGGATAAAATCTGAAACTGTTAATGATTATATTAGTTAATTGAGTATAAAATTCACAATGAACTTTATGACTTCGTAAATATGACAGGTTTTCCTATTTAAAAATATGAAAGCCACGCCATTGTGATCATAGACTTTGCATTCATGGAGTATAAATTCATTTCGCAATGAAATTTCATTTTTAGCGTATTACGAAGGAAATTGTCTTTCACGTTGCGACATGCAGATAAATGGCTTTCACAATAATTTGCGTCATTGTAGTCGAAGAGACAATTCGGAGATCGGACAATTTGCCCTTCCACTTTCACGTCAATTTTAATTAATTTTTAAATAAAAATCTTCTGGGAGGGTTAATTTATTTAGATTAAATTCCACCTTTCTCTTGAATTTTAGGCAAATTAAGTGTGTTGACGGTAGGTCACGTCTCGAAAGGCGAAGCGTGCCGACATTGCATGGTGCGTGGAGACCACCACGGCACGGGATCACGCGTGCATCGTGTCCAACATGTGGGCGGATTCGTCGTGTGGGCTACGTTCTTTGCTGGCTCTACCTTTGAACAAGCTTGAACCACCCGTTCAAGCTTTTCTGCCATGTTCTCCCTATTCTGACTATAATTATATCATTGTCTCCAAAATCCTTACACGCGTTTACTTTTTGACTCATTAAATTATTGTGAAATTAATGATAAATTTTCGTAAAATCTTCTAGTAATATTAAAATCAAAGAAAGTTTCTTCAAAAAACCAAAGCTTTTTGAAGAACAAATATTTTTGCTTCAACTACTTGTAGAATTTAACTCAGTTGTCTATTGCCTTTTCACTTTAAAAATTACACACACGTGTGAGACATTCCGAAAGAAGACTATCTTCATGGAATTTGCTGTTTGTTTGTGTTTGTTCTTGAGTCTTTTATAAAAACGAGTTATATTTTTTTTATTTCTCTCAGTTTCTTCATACTTGTATTTCATGTAGCTTTATATTTAATTTAGTACTTTTAGATACAAGAATTAATAATTTTATTTCCTAATAGGGCTGCGCGCAATCACAGACTAAAATAGAGATTCCTGGAAGCATTGTTGAAAATAATGGATTGATACGATTCGCCTAGATTAAATGAAATCTTATTATTAATAGAGATGTATTACTTAAATGGATTGTAATATCCCATCAATAATTTTTTTAATTTAATGAACTGTTATTAACTATTGCAGTAAGATTTGCATGAAGATTCAAGCGTTCATATATATATATATATATATATATATATATATATATATATATATATATATATAGATAATGTTTTAATCAATTTTTTGCTGTCTTGTATTTCTATATCTAAATAAAATTGCCAACATCTTCTGGGATAGTAAGGTGCATTTCAATCGGGGACTAATCCAGTTTTTCGAAAGCCCTTTGATCTATGGAGAAAATGTTATGGTTCTTTGCCGTACTTCTGATCATAGAAATGTAGCTTTTCTCTACCTCCCTTCCTTGTGTCAGCTTCAGTCAAATATTGCGTTTGACAAAAATGTATCAATGGGCATCCTGCATCTGATGACGGACTTGATCCTTCGCAGGCCAGGCAATTGATTGATTACTTCGTGTTTCTGGTGAGTCAACTTAAAGAATCATTTGAAGAAGCTGTCTTTGGACAGGATATTTGGCCTGGCTTCAATCGGCTGAGGTCGGCTGATGGATCTAGCTTGTGAGTTAGGTCGAATTCAGTCGCTGTCTGGAGGAGAATTTTAGAGGCTGACTGCTCTGATCGATAGTTTTCCGTGATTTCTCGGATCAACATCAGGCGAATGCCGGAGCAGTTATCTAACAACCGGGCCACGGACCGCGCGCGATCTGTCCTTCCTCTTCCTTGTCCTATCCTCACCCCTTACTTACACACTCTAACATGCACTACACTACCACACATACCGGGAGACCGGTCGGGAGCTTAGAGCTTGTCACGGCTGGTGAGTAGCTGGGAGATACCTGGTTGAGGGAAACCCGGCTAGCCGACGGTAGATCGGCGCCGGATCTCCCTATCCAGCGCGGGAAGATCATTGCCTCCTCCCGATGAAGAAACATGCTCTACACTTATGGAACTAATGAGCTCAGTAGCTGACGCGCCCGTCATCACTATCAACCAACGAACATCGCCGCCTTCCGCTCGCTGTGTCTCGCAAAGCACGCGATGGCAGCGCTGGCGCGCCGTCGTCTGTTTGCGCTCGCTCCGTCCGCTCCTAATTTAAAACGTGAAAGCTTTACGCGGAGCTTTCGCAGCAGCCGCTTCCGTCGCCTTCAGAGCGAGGAGGGGCGGGGAGGCGCGGGGGACCATAACGAGAAGAAAACGCAGTTTCTAACGAGCTGGCGCGCCTTGTTTATGAATTCGGATGGCTCGGGTCTCTGTCTTTGGCAGCGGCACGCTCCTCTCGCGAGTGACACCCCCTCCACTGGGCCATGCCTCCCCTGCATAACGCAACACACTTTTCTAATGATAAGTCACCCTGATAAGTCAACTCATTGTTTGTAATTCTTCCCCTAATAAGTCAACTCATTGTTTGTGATTTTCTCCCAGATAAGTCAACACATTGTAATTATCCCTCACATGAGTCAACCCATTGTAATTTTCGCTCAGATAAGTCAACATATTGTTTGTAATTTCCCCTCAGATAAGTCAACACGTTGTTTGTAATTTTATCCCAGATAAGTCAACACATTGTTTGCAATTTTATCCCAGATAAGTCAACACATTGTTTGTGATTTTCTCCCAGATAAGTCAACACGTTGTTTGTAATTTTCCCTCAGATAAGTTGACTCATTGTTTGTAATTTTCTCCTCAGATAAGTCAACACGTTGTTTGCAATTTTCCCCAGATAAGTCGTAACATTGTAATTTTCCCCCAGATAAGTCAACACATTATTTGTGCTTGTGCCATTTTCGACTATTGTTTCATTTTTTAGAAATTTGCAAAAATGTTAGCATTTCACAACTTCAAAATTAGAGAAATCAATTTTTAATTTAAACAAAATCTCTTGTAAATATCAGATCGTAAAAATACATCGTTTAATTTAAATGTTCATTTTAATTGGTTCATTCACTAACAATTACATTAAATAGTGAAATTAATAAAGAATAAAAACGTTTATTACCTGTTCAATATCATTTTCTACAAGAACATTCAACAACATCAGTTCCATTGAATTAATATTTAACAAAAGGCAAAATAAAAGAAATAACTTAAAGACAAAACGAAATTAATATTGTAGTCAAAACAAAACTTGAGAAAGATCAATTTGGTCGCTGTACTGTATTCGATCATCTGCATCTGCAGTTCTATTGTTACTTACCTAAAAGATACAGCAGGGAAGAAACTACAAGTCAACTTCTATACTGTTTTTTAATAAATTTCATGAAGAAAAAATACACTTGCACATAAATTACGTGCTCCAAACCATTGAAGTCTGTTTTAGTTCCATCTGTATTTTCTGTGAATTTTCTCTGGATGCAAGTTTAAAAATACGATCTCTCCTTTTTGTTTGGACTGTAGAAACGTATCGACATCGCACAGCTCAAGTAGGAAATGTGGTTTGTGTTCTTCGAACAAGGTACAACCCAGACTATTTATGTCATGGTTTGTTCATTGTTTCTAATTAAAATAAATTCTATAATTTTGAATAAGCTATCAATATTCTTTGTTCTATTATTGCGAAAAACTGCTTTTCAAAATGTTTTCGCGGGCAGAGAAAATGGGCCCTCGGGCCGCTGATTCGAAACTCCTGCTCTATCATTATAATATCCCTTATAATTTTCCCAATCTAACTTCTTTCTTGCCTTACCTTTCTTACTATCTATCCACATCTGACACGGAATTTCATTATCGAGTCTGTTCTCTGTATTGTGATAGGTAAATATACAAAAAATAGTTGCACGCACTGGCTAAAAAGTAATATTCTTTGAACTTAGTAGCTATTTCACCTTCAATTCTCCTACGCTTGGCTTCGGACCACCCTTTCAAAAAATAGTTTCTTTTCACTATTGATAACTATTCTCAATCATAATATTATAAATGCCTTGTATAGAATCTATTGTCCTGATTGTGACGTAATTCGACTTTATTTACAACTATCATTTCTTCATACTACTGAATTTTCTTCTACTTTCAATTTCATTTATTCAAAATTCTGTTACTCCTTTCTAATAAACGCTCTGAGAAAATCTGTATTAATATTTGTCTACTTACATTTCTAAATTTTCCTTGTCGATCATGCTAGTACTGCTGTTCTCTACTGAGCATGGCATTTCTACAAGTTTTTCGGTGACCCACTGTGCTTCACCTTGCACCGCGTTTCATTATTTCATTTACCTCTCCCTCTCCAAAAACCTTATTAACAAGTCCCTTCCCTGCGGCTGTCACATGCCGCCTATTCATCTTTATCACTCGGAGATGCACAGCACAGCAATGCTGCGTTTCAGGCATCTCCATTTTGCCTGTAGGGTCTACTCCAGAAGATGCAATTCAAATGCTTCGGTTTGTGTATCTTCCCGTGTGGGTGTTGTGAGACTTTTGAAAGGGAAAATAAATCTCTCAGCCATAAGCAGTAAGCAGGCTGTCGTTGACTGTGGAAGAGTGTGTTCTGCTGCCGGGGAATTGTGTGTATAAATGCAGTTGAGACAAAAGAGAAGTGAAAGCTTGGGTTGAAACACTGACGGTAAACGAACGACTGGCGGAGAGCTATTCGGAGGTCGTTATTTATGATAACAACGTCAGTGAGCTGATTCACAATTTGTCGATGTGAATAACAAACTAGGCACAAAAAGTTACTCAATACGTCAGGGATCATTAATTAAGTCGTGTTGGATCAGAGCGTCCGGGGATTCATCGAACGGTTTGAGTTTCATGCGTGTCTGACAGTTAATCAATGGTTTTCACTTTTTTAACATATTCAAGCAAATTAATTTCATAATAATATCACGTGTTTGCATATCTTTATTTTTACATTACTTGACAATGAATAAATGTGGCCTGTCATCTATTGAGCACATTCACAACAGAGATTTTTAACTGTTTTTTGACGTAAAATAAATAAATAAATAAATAAATAAATAGATTCTTCTTTTAAAAAAGAAAAATCCGAAGAAAGTAGTAGAATCAAAAGCATTAAAAACTAGAGATGCTACAACATCACATACTTTCTCGCATTATTCCCTTCTTTTTTTTAATGTTCTAAAATTCGAAGAGTTCACCAAATGATACCTGTGACATTTTAAAGTTCCTTTTGCACTTTTCGAATACAAAAGTTTAAAGAAAAAAATTTGGATCCATTTTGAGATTTTTTATAAATTGCATTAACTTCAAACTGAAATCACACTAAAATTACTAGTTAAAAAGTGCATTATCTAAATTAATCATGTACGTTTTAGAACAGATGTCGTAAAGGAAAAATATCTCAAACATCAACATTGTCCTTTCTTACATTGCTTACGTTTCTCAATTTTCGTAAACACTGAAGAGTTCGCCGAAAATTGGATAAGCGCTTTTTTGGCTATATCTGAAGAAAAGACGAAAGGAAAAATTGTTATCCGAGAAAATAATTGTTTAAAAATTCCCTATATTTCCCACAAAAAAATGCGAAAACTACATGTTTTCGAAAAATTGTACTTTAATTTTTTGTATGATATTTCTTCAGAAAAATTCCATCATAAGGAGTTCGTATCTTCAATATTGTAGTTGATATACGGTAGAAGTAGTAGTAAAGCCGAAAAAATTGAAAGTCTGCAATATTCGCAAATTAAGAGAATGCAACGAAAATGAAACCTGCGACCATAGTCTTTAACGAGGAAAAGTTTAATAAAACATAGAGCCAACTTTGTGACAAAGTTTAAAATGTTGAGACATCCAAAAATCAAAATATCCGTTTCAAACAAACAAGGTCTCGAGTTTTGCCAGATAGATGAGAGGAATTTTGGAGAAAATCATCTGAAGTGTTTAGACACTAGCAATGTCCAAAATCAGACGGACAGAGACATTTTGTCAACAAACGTTTGTGTCCCAAGGACCCACCAGTCATAGATTCCGTCTACACAACGTGGAAGAGCAAGTTATTTGATGCATATAAGGAACACAATTTTCCCTCTTTTTTATATCAAGATTCCCACAAAAGAAAATTTTCTGCCGAAATATTACAATACTTTCCCTTTACAACGTAAGTATTTAGTATGTTGAGAGCATAATACTATGTATAAGAGTTCACAACAATAATCATTTTTTGAAGCAAAAGTATGCATTTAACTTACGCTGAAATAATCGTACTATTTAGTTGTTTAAAAATTGAGTTACAGGGGGTGCAAAGGTTTCAGATTCAGAAAGCTAAAGAATGGGTGTGACAGTAATTAACGCAGAATTCTCTTCAGAAAGTAGATAAAATGTATTATTACTGAAATAATTTACTTCTCGTAAATAATTAAGTAAAAAACGTTTAAATAGAAGGTATCTCAGCAGTGACATCCTAGATATAACTTCTAATCTCCTAAATTCCCTCTACAATTTTTCAAAATGTATTTCACGCATTTGAACTCCAACAAGTAAAATAAAATAAGATGGCTGCTTCCAGCGCACATCACAGGCACGCAGCGACGGTCAGCAGGCGCAGAAGTCTGCGCAGGGGGGGGGGGCATGGACTTCGCCGCGAACTGCGGCGGTGGTGCCGGCGAAGGCAGAGCGGAGACGACCACGATAGACAAGGATTTTCCTAAGGATGAGCCAAAGTGACAGTTCGCTAATCCAGTGAACATCACATGTCATTCAGAGAAGAATCCCTCTGCCGCGATTGCTGTTCAGGCACGCCTCTTCGTAAAGTGTTGATGGCTCCTGTGAAAACATCCCCATGCAGAAGTCTAAGAGTTGCGCTGAGGTATGTGCACGTACGCGAGTCTGGGAAATATTTAATTTTAATTTCTTACGTGCAAAATCTCTTAACGTGAAGGAAAAGAAAAATACCACGAATGTAAATAGAAAGCTCTCAATCACAGCTAGCCACACATCAGTACAATAGCCGGAAACACGTGCACCAGAACGCATCTCACATTCAAGTCTCGGTTTTAAAATAAACGTAATATTTATCACACAAAAAGTTAACTCAATGTAATGTTTATAGAAAAAACGAATTTTTACAGGAGAGGACATAACACTGCACTTCTTTATTTCAATTACATCTCGTGGCGCACTATATTTTTGTCGGACGAGGACATCACAAAAGGAAGCGTTGAAGCCATTTACAAGTTAGCCAACCGCAAACGGACGAATGCAGGAAGGTAGTCTAATGGACTCACGGACACGACGACCACAGAACCTTCAGTTATGTTGCCAGCACTAGCTGTCACTTTGGCTCATTCTTAGGAAAATCCTTCAATAGCTGTGTGGGGGCAGAGGCGAAGGCAATGGTATCGACGGTTACGGAGCCTGTGACGGATGCGGGAGCAGCGGCTGGGGCGGTGGCGGGGGCGGGGCCGGTGGCGGTGGCTGGAGCGGGGACGGTGGCAGGGGCGGTGGCGGGAGGGGAGGCGGGGGCGGGGGCGGTGGTGGGAGCGGTGGTGGGGGAGGGTGCGGTTGCGGGGCGGGGCGGGAGCGTTGGCAGTGGCGGGGGCGGGGCGGGGGCGGGGCCGTTTGCGGTTACGGAGGCTGTGACGGATGCAGGAGCGATAGTAGCGTCGGGGGCGGTGGCGCTGGCGGAGACGGGGGCGGCATCGTTGGGGACGGCGCGCTTTCAGCGTCCGTGCATTCAAACGCCCCCGAGGTTGACATGAAAAGTCTTTGGCCGCCAATAAGATATTACCCACCGCTCGGGGGGCGGGCGCGGGGCGGCTTTGAAGTCGTCGTCGTCGGCGGCGGCGGCGGCGGCGGCGGCGGCGGCGGCGCCACATCAGCGGCAAAACGCGCGATTTCCTTTGAAGCAAAGGGCGACGCCGCCCGCTGCCGGCGCGGCCCACATCATGCCGCCATATTGCTAGGGACACCGCCGCTGTTAGAGCCGGACTACCGCGAAAGCCTTGGCTCTCTTTCTTAATATTTACACTTCCTGCCAGCATAAATCGTATTTCTTTCCTCAGAAGATACGTACAATCACCACTACCGTCCCTCGTAATTCACTCTGCAAAGCACAGCCAATCTTTTCTCCATCTGTTCTTCTATTGCTAAGCTTTCTCGACAAGTATTGACCCGCACGGTTCTAACGTTTCTGAATTCCATGAAAATAGTCTTACTGTCTCTTCTCTCCAGTTTAAATACGAATGAAATTGACACAGGTATAAAATATTCAACGGTACTCTTTACGTCAGCTGTTGTCTTCACGTCAGGTTGAACTCTGTGATTGATGTTTTTCATGGGAATATCGTGCAAGTTACAGTTGCCTGTCAGATATTTATTTTGAACCTCAACCACAGTGTTAATCCTGATTCTGAGTCACTCATTCACGTTCTTTCAAGGGCCGTCCGCCCTTATACGAGGGAAAATTATTGCTTCAAGAGAGTAATCTCGGAAATGGGATTATACGGTATGTAGTTTTTTCTTTGGTTTTAGCAGACCTTTAAATAATGTCATACACTTTGCGCATCATCAGGCATTAACGAACGGTCTCTGAAGAGGTCATAAAGATCATCCGTTATTTCCAAAGTCTGTTCAGTAGTTACTTACATTACAAATCAAGAAAGTGGATGTTTTCATGGCTACATGGGAGAGTTGCCGGGCGAGGCCAATAGGCCGTCCAGAAACTCATCGTTTCCTGACAAGCTTTTTTTTTTTTTTTTTTTTTTTTTGTCGTGTGATGAACAACATGGAACTGAACATTTGAGCATCGTCTCACTTTCAACATTATTGTTAAAAATTGAACTTTTAGCGCGCTCTTTATGCCCTGAGAGTAACCGCTTTTACTGGTGTCTGTCTGAAAGTATTTTTTGCTTGCCATCCACGGGCTGCAGAAAATGCCCCAGCGGTGCTCATTGCGCGCAGCTGTGTGAAAGCGCATCCACGAGCGGGCAGTTGGCCGCCGCGCCCCGCTCCGCCATCGCCCCCACGCTGTTGGGTGGCGCCTCGCGAGCTCTGAGTGACGCCACCGGGGCCGCCCCGCCCCGCCGCGACCCATGCAGCGCCACCCCGCCCCGTCCCCGCCCCTCCCTCCCCTTCCCTTCCCTTCCCCGCCCATTCCATCCCGCCCCAGCAATCCCCGCCCCTCCAATCCCCGCCCCCAATCCCCACCCATCCTATCCCCGCCCTCCAATCCCCGCCCTCCAATCCCCGCCACTCCAATTCTCGCCCCGTTTTCTCCGCCCAGCTGCCCCTGTCCCCCCGACACGCTCCGTCCCGCCTCGCCCGGCCGAGTACCGCCCCGATCCCCCTACCCCGCCTCGCCCCACCCCGCCCCGCACCTCTCGACATCATTAGATGGCGCAAATGCGCGCCGAAATCTTACACTGCCCGTCACCCACGCCTCGCCCTCTTTCGCCAAGCGATTCCCCTACTTCTCTAACCACTGGCTCCTCACTCATCTATACACTATCCCTTTTCTTTCCGGATTCAATGTCCTTACTCTCTTTTTTCAGACTTCTCCTTTCCTCAATCCTCCCACGTTCTGACACTCACTTTCCCTATTTCCTTGCTCGTCTTTGACTCTCTCTCTCTCTCTCTCTCTCTCTCTCTCTCTCTCTCTCTCTCGCTTTCTCTCGCTCGCTCCCTCTGTACTCTTACTCTCATTGTCGCCTCTTCACTGATTTCTAATTCCTAGTGTCCCTTTCATTATCAAATTGTCTTTCTTACCGAAACCCTAATTGTGATATGAATTTCCCTGCAAACTGATCACGCCACTTTGATCATGCCTTTGTTAATCCCTAATCCCTTTCTAATAATTAAACCTTCCACCTCGTCCGAATCACACTTACCCTACACATATCCGCTTCTGCCCTCTCGAATTCCGCTCTATTCTTCAACTCAGTCTTTGCCATGTCAATTTCTTACTGACCACACATTGGCATACACAGCCTGTCTAAAGACAACGATCTTTTCTGTATTCAATATTCTAAAGAAAGGTTAGGGTTTTATACCATTTATAAAAACCATTCAAACAAAACCACCGTAAGGGTTTGAGAAGGCCTGCATGACACAAGGCAAAACTGTGATGTGATTATTTTGACGACATATAATGGTCAGGAGTAGGAAAGGTGAGTCAAATAAATGATGCACACTTAGGATATTTACTTAAAACTAATATTCTCACAATTACAAGAATATAATGATACAATTGTTTACAAAGAATTTAGTGACTGTTGATTTAGTGATTTTTGAAGGTTTAATAGTCATGCCCAAAGTGGCATGTGTTAGTAGTGCTGTAGATCGTATTATGCTGACATCTTGAATGTTATTTAATTGAAAAGTTGAACGAGACATAACGTATAATTGAGGACAATTCAATGCAATTACAGTAGCTTTGAATAGTGGACACCTTTTTATCCGTAGCAAATGCACGTTACATTGTCAATTAATGGTCCCTTGCTGAAACTCTGTAACTGCAAACAAATGATACATGTTGTAATAAATGGAAAACACTTGCCCAGTATAAACGTAGCACCTTATATTTTAAATTACTGCATGAAAAGAATTGGAACGAAGTGGATGGCATGGAAAGCTTGAACTCACTTGGACACATGTACTGACACCGGATGTACTTTTATGGAACGAAATACACTTTGAACCAAGGAACTTGCACTTCAAAGTGTAACCAACAATAGTTTGTTAAAAGTTTGTGTATCTGGGTGACGCGTGGCGCTGCTCGGAGAAGACAATTAGGTAAATTAGTTAGAACAAGATGGAGAAACTGCCATAGCTGTAGTCCCGGGTGGGCGAGTGACTGAGGAAACAGACAACTGCAGGTCGCGCATCCTTGCGGAAGCAAAACAACTGCCCACAGTGGGAGCGTTTGGGAAAGCAGAAAATTCCACCAGTGTGTGTAACAAAGAATAATCGAAATTAATAGATCCGGTTGTCAGAAACAATCGATTTTAGGTTCATGTATGAAATTACTTTCACTTTCCAAACAATGGTTTACAAAGTGTGTAATACTTCCACGGAACACGCACAAACCACTGACTGTGTACAATCTAACCTTTCTTATCCTTGTCCTTTCCTCTTCCCTTATTCACGCTTACATTTACATGCACTGCACTAACACATGTCGGGACCGCAGAGTTTGTCTCGGTAGGGGCGGTGCCCCGCTGGGGGAAGTCACCTGGAGAAGGAAGTCCCTCCCTAGCCAACGTGTAGGTCGATGTCGGATCTCATCATTCAGTGTAGAAGGAACACCGCCACCTCCAGAGATAAACTATTCGTTACACTAACGAGACTAATGACCATAGCAGTTGACGTGCCCTGAAACAATCAATCAAAAACGTTCACTTCCGAGACGATGTTTCATAACACCGATTCCACTGCTTGGTTTGGTTTGGTTTGTTTTTTTCGTGTTTCCGGGCGCGCCAACTGCTTTGGTCATTAGTCCCGTGAGTCTAGTGCATGTTTTTTTCCTCGGGAGATGGCGGTGATCTTCCCCCGCTGGATGGCGAGATCCGGCGCCGACCTACCGTCGGCTAGGGGGGTTTCCCTCTAACCAGGACTCTCCCACAAGCGGGGCACCGCCCCATCCAGGACACGCTCTAAGCTCCCGACCGGTCTCCGGAATATGTGGTAGTGTAGTGCATGTTCGTGTAAGGGGAGAGGAGAGGACAAGGAAGAGGAAGGGCAGGTCGCGCGCGGTCCGTGGCCCATTAGTTAGGGTACTGCTCCGGCTTTCGCCTGGTGTCGATCGGAGAAATCACGGAAAACTACCGATCAGAGCAGCCTGACGTTAGAATTCTTCTCCAGACAGCGACTGAATTCGACCTAGCGGACAAGGTAGTGTCGAAAATCCTGGCGCCGTGGGGAGTGGGAATCTAGGACCTCCCGGTCAGAGGCGCTGCATTGGCATCAGTTGATGCACTGAGCCACTGCTCCCGGTTTCCGCGACGATGTTTCGTAACGCCGATTCCACTACTTGCTTTCACGCCCAGCCTACCACACGAACGAGACACACTCCATGGAATTTATCCCCCAGGAAAAGAAAGGGAGGGGCGAGCGCTCCCCGGGAGCTTCACAGCCGACCTCCTCCCCTCCTTCTCCTTCGGAGCTTTTCCGCCAGTTACCACGCTTTGTGTGCCACCGGTTTCCCCCCCTTTTTTATTTTTTTATTTAGCTTCTTCCCCTCTTCGCATTATTACTTGCGCTGCAGTCTTCGCTCGATGTTCAAATGAGGTAAGTGAGAAGTCGAAAAACGATGAGAGGGTAATAATTGTCGGAAGGGAAACAGGGGGAGAACAAAGAGAAGTGAAATATGACTAAGCCAAGATGAGTGATTATTACCAACATTAGCGTGGGGAGCAGAAGGAAGACAAAGGAAATACGGCTAAAGAAGATGTAAGTATATATTTTTCAAGATATCATCAGAATAATTTGTCGAGACTATTAAAATGTATTATAAAATAAAAAATGTGAATCATAATTCCGGCAGATTTAAAAAGAGGAGATATTTAAAAGAATAATATGCTTCAAAGAAACAACCTGAAGTAGACCTATGAGGAGGGCATTACAATAACAATAATGTGAGGGAATGAATTAATTTATTTTAGAACATTGTAAATACAACAATTGGATTCGCTTAATAATAAACAGTAAAAAACCGAATGCATTGCAAGTAGTGTATAATAATACGCTACATACTAAGCCTTTTCCTGTATTTCTCAACCATACTGAAATACATCCTCACATCTCTTTATTCGTTTATTATAAATTCTTAATATAGTTAGTCCTCGTTCTTATAATGTCTATTTAATTTTAATTTAGTTCGCAATATGGAAATAAAAACGTAAATCCGTTGGACAACAGAAACTTGTACGGACGTGATTCGAAGAACGCGGATCGTCGTCAAACACGTTTGCAGAACTTCGGGTGAAAAGACTAATTCATGTGTACTTCTCTGACTGAGTGCATTATCAATGATACAGTCCTGCTAAATCACTTCCTCCAATAGTCGATGGGCGTACAGAGTGTTCAGTATATCCATAAAGAAAAGACTTTTACATCATCCTGCGAACAATAACGAAAAGTAGTCAGGGGCCGTTGACAAGGCTAGAAGTACTCAATAAGCATCATTAATTTCTCTTCTTGTTCGAAGTATACACTCGGATAGCGGGTTAATCTCAAGTGTCGAAGCATTTGATTCGACCAAAAATACACAAATAAGATACTTAAGAACGAAGTTCTTTTTCTCAAATTAGAAGTGTCTCTCAGTCCATCCCTCCCCTGCAAACATACATTGAATATCTTTATCGAAAAACGCAGAGCTGTCGAGGCACAACAAGGTAGATCTACACTATGCAAAAACAATGCAATAATAAAAAAGAAAAAAATTATAGAGTATTATCATTTAATAATAATAATAATTAATAATAATAAATTAAAGTGTCCAAAGTGTATTGTCGTTTTCCTTGCCTTTCTGAATTATAAAGCATACTACCTAATCTTTACAACACGACGATATAACATTTTACAATGGCACTTCCCCTTGTGATATCTACCTGTCATTGATCCAATGGACAATTTTCAAACGAAAAGCCCCTCTCTCTATAGCACACATCGTCGGACCACTAAGCGTGTTTAACTACCTTACCATTAGGAGCAAATTTTCGCCCTGTGTGTGCGACGGAGCCGAGCGGCCGGCAGAGATGAAAGGGCAGGTGGGGACCGGCGACCTGCGGAGTGAGGGGGTGGCGGCAATCAAGGGCGGCGGGCCGCTCCCGTGGGGCTGATAGAGGGGGCGGGGCGGGGGCGTGCGTCGCCGCCTCATTGTCCGCGTCGCTACCCGATAAGGCGACCCTAGCGCCGCCCGCGGCCGCCGCCGACACACCTACGAGTCGCTCGGGACCCGGCGCCCGCCGCCCTGGTCACCGTCGCCGTCGCTGGCAGACCCCCTGCGTGGCACACGAAGCTCAGGCGCCTGCCTGGTCATGGACTGGATGACGCTCGTTGTTCTCTTAGAAAAGTAATATATTGGTCTTTCATCGTCGATTTCCAAGACGAAAGCTTTTGATCTCTTATTGTCAGAAATCATCCTCTTACATACAAATCTATCCACTAATAAAATGATTATTTTGCATGATTTTCTATCTACAAATGAAAATAAGAGTTATTATTTCTAAATTCCGTGAAGAAAATTCGTTGCGTATAAGAACGAATTCCTTGTTGAGAAATTCTATGATTTCACAATACTTGGCTGTCGCCGCATTCACACTCTCTTGCAACTGCTTGATGGACTCTTGAACACGCTGCCGTCTACTGTACCGAAGTGCTTTGCAGAGTAAATGGTCTCAGGGAATGGATTCGATTGACAGCGGTTGATGAGAAGTTTCGAAAAAAATAAAGATGTTGGTCTTGTATTGTATAAATTAAAGACACTGAATGCTTCGAGGCAAATAGTGCTGTACGTTTGAAACGAACGTGCACCGGTTCTGATTCTAGGCGTCTCGGTTGTTTTTATCAGGCAACGTTGAGAAACTTATGTCTGAGTGTGCCGTGTTGAGTTGGTCTGTAATCCGTATATTGAACAAAAGTGCGCATTATCTCTGAGTTTAATGGTAAAAATTTTTATTATTGTTTTCAAGTTAATTTGAAAGTTTAGTCAAAAACGCATGATATCATATTGCACAGTACTTCTTACATTAATCAAATCAGAACCATGATTCATCTTTCTCAGGAACTCTCACAGATATCTTTAATCGTCTTATGTGTAATATATGTGTCATATTTGTAAATATACTCTGAAGAAGAAAATGTTAATGTATAGTTATTTCACGAGTCGATCTTTTCACAAATGGAACCACAAAAGTTTCTCTCATAATGTTCTTAGAGAAAACACACAAATAAAAACGTCTTTTCCGTGCGTGGTCGACCACTTTTAATTGGAAATAAGACAATTTTTTCGGATTCGGTAGTATAACAGATAGCGTACCGGGTTGTTGTACTCACGTTTGTGGGCTCAAACCCGACGTGGATGTTTAAGGTTGAATAAATCCTTCGTACGCCTTCCTTCGGAAGGGAAGTAAAGCCGGCTGTCCCATGTAGTAGATTTACGGCACGTAAAAGATCCTAAAAAGAAAACTGAATTAAATTCAAATTGCTTGTTTCGTCGCACAAGATGATACTTGCTTTCTCCGCTAGATGGTGAAAGGAGCGTAGTGAAATTTGCGTGGTCAGACGGCAGTGTGAGCCTGACGGTTCGAGTCTCGCCATTAACTAACCAACTAACAAAGATACGAAGAGTATTAAAACAGAATCAATGTTTCCCGTCCATGTGTGAGGTGCTCGCGGGCATTGTGAGCGCGCGAGGGTGAGGGGGGGCGAGTGCGTTGGCAACAGCAGCAGTTGGCGCTGCTCCGGGCCATAAAGCAGCGGCTTAGCGTGGCGTGGTGGCGTGGCGAGGCGCGGCGCGGCGGCCGGCGCGGGCGCGTGTGAAGGCGTGCGAGCGCGAGAGGAGCCAACGATGTGGCCACCTGCTGCGCGCGCTGAGGGCGGGGTGGGGTGGGGAGGGACGGGGGGGCCGGAGAGGGGGCGGGGCGGGAAGGGAAGGGAAGGGACGGGGTGCGCTGGGGAGGGTGCGGGGCGGGGCGGGAACGGGGTGGTGCCGGTGCGGGGCGGTGCTGGGGCTGGGGCTGGGCGGGGCGAAGGGGGGCGGGATGGGACGGGAAGGGGCGGGGTCTGAGGTGGCAAGGAAGGGGCGGGGACGGGGCGGAGGAGGGGCGGGGGCGGGGTCGTCGGTGCAGCCGACTCAGCGCGCGGACCCACCCGTGGAGCAGTCGGGGAACTTCGTGAAGGGGAGGTTAACGACAGGTTGCGAGGGTCAGTGTGGAGGAACACACATTAAATGTGGGTGGGTGGCTGAAGTAGTTTGGTTGGTAAGGGGTCTGGAAAAGGTACTAAAAGGACAATCGAACAACGTGTTACATGGAAGTCCCGCTCTGCTTTGGAGTCACGTTCTGGCTTTCGGCTATCCGAGTGATGACGCGTGGTGTCCTGGCTGCCTAACTGTGCTAACACGGTATCTTACTTTGATCACGATTAGGAATTCAAAATATTGACCAACTATGCAATGCACCATATCCATTCACGTGTTTGCGGAATTTGTGATTATATTACTGTTGGATACTGTTGATCCGGGTAATGGGAAAGGGTGAAGTATGAGATCGCTAAGGCAGTAATACCGTAGCGGTCTTGAAGCGAAGGATCGTTCGTTCGAATCCTGCCTCTGGCTTGGCTGAGTGTGTTTGTGTCAGTATGTTTGTGATTGTCCGTTCACCCATCGTCATCATTATTATCATCTCATACTTCATCCATCCAGGGCTGACAATCCTCGGGTGTAAAAATGCATTCGGCATATAAGTGCTGATCGCCCTCTTCGAAAAGGTCACGTGCACTTGACCCTGGGAGAACATGGCTTGTGCTCGGCGGGTACAAGTGGCGCGTTTACGAGGTAAGGACGGCCAATTCGCGAACGAAAGAAACAACAACTTTTGGCTACTTAGTCTTCGTACGCTGATTCATCTGCGCACAAAATGTGAGACACTGAGAAGTGGTTGTCAAATTGAGCGACGAACTTGCTTGTGTGACGTGAACTGGTCTCTTTGTGCTTTTGGCCTCTTTGGAATGACGGTCCTCTTTGATTTACTTTTTACGAAATTTCTTCGGCATCCCGATGCCATAAATACATAATTTCTTTTTTTATTTAAAGACATTTCATTACATTTTTACATTATTTAATTTTAATTTAATTTAAAAAAACATTCTAAATAAAGTCAAGCTACATTATCTCAAGATTCTCTTCCAAATCATGAAATATTTTCGTTACTTGACTTTACCGTAATGAGCAATTAGAAGAAAATAGTTTTAGACTAATCAAAAAATCAAGAAAAATCTATTATCATAAATTAAAAATTATTATAAATTATTATTAAAAATACATTATCTCAAGATTCTCTTCCAAATCATAAAATATTTTCGTTACTTGACTTTACCGTAATGAGCAATTAGAAGAAAATAGTTTTAGACTAATCAAGAAATCAAGAAAAATCTATCCATTAGTTAATATCAACGAAATAGTGTTTTATGAGTAAGAATGTACGTTTAATTTGCACAATATTCAGGTACATTGTTTTCTAGATTATTACATCTCGTATTCGTCTTCCCTCACTGTATTTTATCATCCATGGGAAATCATTGTGTGTGAAAACGTAATTTTTCATAATTCTGCACGTTTATTATTTTTATTTACTTCGCTTACTTTCGTTCTCAATTCATGTCGATTCAAAGATTACATATTTTCTTGTTCATTTCTGGGCTAAAAAGAATTTCCTTTTGTTTCATTTTATAAAAACTCATGTTCTCTTTTCTCTTTACTCGATTCGATAAGATGCACTGGCAAAAGTCGGAAGGAACACTTGGTATCGACCGTGGACTGCCTCATACTCCTCCCAGCATCAGGGAGGGTCTTGGATGTAGGCGTAGCAGGCGCTTGGTTGAGTCTCCGCGAGGCGTGACGCCTCCATTAAGTCAGAGGAGCGCTACACTAACTTCAAGCGAACTCATGCTCTTGCTGGAGCGGCTAACGACTTGTTACGAGGCGCTGAGTGGAGGAAATCCATAGCGTCACTTGGTCGTGTAGCAAAAAAATGCGATTTCAGACTGTTTAAAAGTTGAACACCTGACCTCGGAAACTGGGAATAATGTTATGTCAAAAAGGTGGACTATTTACTATCTTTGGCCAGTATCTTTCCAGCAGCACTGTCAGCTCTCATTTAAGCAGACTGTTTGGCTGTTTCGGTCAATTGGCTTTTCCTGATTTCTCTAATGCAAGTAAAGAGATTGCAAAAAGTGCAAATTTTTTCTTAAAAAATTGTATATTATTATATATAATATACATCTTAACTATTTGGAAATTATATTACAATGAACCCAAAATTCGAAACATAGATACATATTATAACTAAAAATGATGGCACTGTTTTTGCGTAAATTATATAAGTTTCGCGTCTACTGGTTAGTCACGGTGACCTATTTTGTTAAGAAAACAGGGGCATATTTGTTTCACAAATCCGTTCTGTGGAAACTTGAGGATTACGTCAACACTTGACGTCATTATTAGTTTGAGCAGGTTGATATCCGATAATGGGACAGCGCTTGCAGCAGACACAGCGGCGTGGAGTTGGCAGCTCTGAGGCGGCGAGCGCGCTGCTTGGGAGGGAGGACGCGGCTGTGGGCCGCCAGGAGGAAATTCGGGATGTGCAGAGGGTCGGTGTGGAGGCCGGGAAGGAGAAACGAGCGGGGTGGGGGCTGGGCGGGTTCACAGTGGGCGTTGCCCGAGCGGGGGTTGAGACTTTGGCAGGGGCTGGGGCTGTGATCAGGGCGATGGCCGGATCGGAGGTGGTGGCGGAGGGTGCTGGATCCGGGCTTAGGCGGGGCTGGGGGCAGGCTCGAGAGAGGTCTGGCGTTGGGTCGGGGGTCGAGTAAGGGTCAGGGGCTGGGGTTGAGGCTGACGATGGGGCAGGAGTTGTGGCGGGGATGCGGGTGGGGAGGAAGCGCAACTGGGGCGGGGACAGGAGTGAGGTCAAGGGTTGGGGCGGGGACAGGAGCGAGATCGGGGATTGGGGCGGGTGCAGCAGCGAGGTCGGGGGTTGGGTCGGAGGCTGGGGCGGGGACAGGAGCGAGGTCGGGGGTTGGGTCGGACAGTGGCTGGGACAGGGGCCGGGGCGGGCGCTGGGGCTGAAGCGGCGAGGGCGAGGATGGAGTGGGAGCTGAGGAGGGGACTTGAGCGGGCGCCGGGAGCTGTAGTGGGGGTGGGGGTGGGGGCAGGGAGGCAGCATTTCGTGGAAGAGGTCTCGCGCTTGTGTTGCGCTTTCTGCCTTGTGCGTCAACATGTTCCACTTCCGCTCCACTACAGCGCGGGCAATTTCCGACCCAGCTTCGGAAATGAGGCACCGATTATATGGTATTTCGTTGCTCCCGTTGCTGCTTTAGGAGATGTAACCACTAACTTTGGAGGTGTTGGTGGAGATTGTAGAAAATTGTAAAGACAATTAGACATATCCACGCAATTACAACTATCTCTAATGTGGTTTGGATTGATATGCATTTCACAGATCAACGAAACGCGCTTTGCAATTGTAGTCATGAAAGTTTGTAGAAGTTTTCATGCGTACTTAAAAAGAAGTTTATCATTTGTTGAACGCACGTAGACTGAAATAGTTGAAAATTGTGCAGAATGCGTCTGCGAGATTGCTAAGATCACGAAAAAAAAGTAATGACAAAGAAGACTGATCCCCACGATTCCACTACTTGTTTAATCAGGCAGAAGATTACTACCAAGAAAAAAAATTAAGGTATTTACTACTTATTATATTATTTTATTGTTTATTGGAGGGCCATTAGATATATTTCCGTACTGTAAAGCAGACGCATTTTACAACTCCCACCATTGATGGGGAAGTTCGGTAATATAGAACACCGTTTTAATTTATTAACATTACTTTGTAATGAGCACCTGAAATATGAAATGTTCCTAAACTTCAACTACTTTCAATTAAATATTTGCTTTGAAAATTAAGAAACGAACTTTGTCAATAGAAATAATTTTATTTTGTTTTTAATGTTGCATTTGAAGGATGAGATGGAATAAGGGTTTCAAAATGACAAAAAAATAGCTAAAGTTTTTAAAATGCTATGTAATGATAATTCGACAATATAAATATACAAATTTCATACGTTTTTGTTTATTTATTATACGTCAAAAACAGTTAAAAACTGAGTGTGAGGTACTATGGGGAGAAGTGAATTCTGTACACGTTTTCGTAATTCTGTGATTTCTACATTAAGCCATATTCTTGTTGAATTTTTAATATACAAGAAATGAGCGTTTTTTGCAATGATTGTTAACAAAATATTCTCTCCGATGTAATAAAACCTAATTTCAAGTGTAAATCAGCTATAAAATTGGGCTCTTATCCCTAATCATGTCCTTCGTGAAGGAATAATACTTGCAGCCGCGACATGGAGAACGATAATTTGAATAACTATATTTCCCACAGAATTATAGAAGACGTGAACGATAATGAAGTTACATTTATGTCCAGAAGTAAAACAAGGGGCCATTTCAGCATTTGCTCAAAGCATCAGGGAACCTGGACGATAAACCTGATCGAGATGGGGATCATTGACCCGGAAGCTGCGGTACAATACTTGTTACAAGTTGTTTAGAATTAAACAGTTCAAATGGTAAATAATACATTAAATATCATTCTTAAAAATTAGCGTCGCCTTCCATTTGATGATCGATATAGTCTCAAATTGTATAGAAACAGTTATGCAGCAGAAACGATTTTTCTTGGGATTTAAAGTTTTCTATCGAATTTATTCATTCAATGTTTAATGATTTGATATTGTAATGGTTTATTTTTATGTTTTAATGGTTTGTTTAATAGTTTACTCGCCAAATTCGCACATGTAATCTTCCTGCTCTTCTCCAGAGGAGTCAAGGTGGGCCCACACGGAACAAGACAAACATTTCAACCAAACCTCTCCGTCTATGTTCAGGACGAGATGGTATGAACTCCAACTCAGATGATACACTGGAGTGTAAAGACATATTATTCCTTATACCTTGACATGCCATTTTGAAGTCGATGGCGTTTAGCCTAACCGTGAATAACTGCAAGCCATAAAATGATCATAAAGTAATAAAAAACAACTCCCGTGGTGTACATTGCTCTTAGTTTCCAATTATAAGCCACAAAACAAAGTATTGGCTTTTTAAAACGTACTCGCCGTCGTCACGTAAAATGGGCAAAGCCAATTTCTGAAGTCCCAGTACTTCTGCACATTCTGGCAGCACTGTAAGGAGAACAACGCCATCTGCTTCTTTCATAGTTAACTATTACAAAAGAACAATCTCAACCAACTGCCAACGACTGAGAAGCTGATAGGCCGGATTTCGCCCAATCAGCATATCTAGAATCAACGTTCCGTATGATAGGTGTATTTATCCTAAGGGTTGAGAGTATTGGCGCAGAAGGCACAAGGGGCGGGAATGATCACATTACGTCATAGTGCAAGCCATTCGATGGCCTACATGAAATACATCAATAAAGATAATATTATACATTACGACATAAATATATTTAGCACATGCAATAGAATTAGTGGATTTGAAAATGTTTAATTACATTTTTCACATGATCTAGATTTACTTGCGAAAAATCAATTGAATTAATTTTAATGCAAAACAATTGAAGTATATGAACGAATATTACGAATCCGGGTCGAAGAAATGAAATGTGCGAAGGCGGCTCCAGAATCGAGAAAATGTTTGGGGGTGGGAAGTTTTGGCGAAAAAATAGTATTTAAGTATCCGGTTTTACTAAATTTAACATTTTTGCAACAATTAAACTAGGTATTTAGTAATAATTTAGCATCTCTTGTCAAAATTGTTATTTTGCAATATTCAACCAGGAGACAAATTGAGGACCCTCCCGGTCCGTACAGCACACGTTTCGAAATTGTTTATAAAATGTTTATTTGTTGCAAAATTGTTAATTCGTAGTTTTTGGTTCTGGGACATCAGGGAACTCTTCCGACTTCAGAATTGCAAAAATTGAACATTGTTTATAAATTTGCAAATATTGCAAATTTTTTATTTTCTCTAAACTGTCTTTAAACGAAATGCAAAATTCCACAATCCGATCGGCGGTATCTCCTTTCATTATCGAGATACGAGTATGTAATTGTTTATAAGAAATTAGTTCGTCATGACAAGTCACATTTGTTTGAGAGTCAATCTTTTCGCAGTTACCTCACAAATCTGCCCTTCAAGTCGTTTTGCAAACGCAACGTACACTCTTTTTCCATCTGACCCTGTCACCACAATGCTATTTTAAACTACCTTCAGAATGTAAGTCGATTGAGGTCATTGCTTATCGAGTCAAAAGCATGGAAACTTAAGTTCTTACGAGTACAATTGTTCCCTAAATACGTAAATGCCAAGAAGGTCATCTTCTGAGATCGCACAAATTCTCCGAGCATATAAAAGAATCAGTCGATTCAACTAGGAACCCGCTACACTATAATAGTCATAACATTCACAAATTCTTTAATTTATTATGTTCTTCAAATGCTCCCGTGTCTCTGGAAAGCAAACACCATACACTACCATTTCAACTAATAATAACCATTCTTAGAATGAATAAGTTTCTTTTTAAATTTGTTGCGCCTTCCTAACGCGTCTCCAAGCCCTTTTGGGGGCATTGGACGCTTAATATAATGCTCTTTGAAATATTTTTTTATTGTAGTCAGTCATTTACTTTAGTTCCTTCGGCCAGGGGCATGTTCATATCTCCTTTTAATCGTTTGTAGAAAATCATTTCAAATTATATTATTAGCAACGGAATTGTAGAGTTTTATTGAATTTGAAATGACTGTTTGGATTATTTGGGACTTAATGAACAAAATATAGCTACCTGAACTTGACGCTATGAAAAGTAAACGCAAAATGCGACAAGTATCAGTATATTATCAATATTTGTGCAAATGTTATGAATATACCGAAGTTAATAGAATTTCTAAACTAACACATGTATTTAAAGGAATTCACAAATCAAATGCATAGAGACCAAGTAAAAATAAAACCATACACAGTACTGAAGACTACAGAAAAATAACTAAAGTACTGGATGAAAAAGATATGGAATACCACACATATCAAACAAAATAAAACAGAGTATTCCGTGTAGTACTTCGTTATATTCACTGTCTGTGAACAAAGAAGAAGTCAAAGATGAACGTAAATCTCAGGGCCTTCTTGTTCGTAACATACAGAAAGTGCGATATCGGGTATCCTAGAATATTTTAGACCACCCTTTTTTCCACCTCCACATTATGGAGTTAGAACCACACAAAAACAACAAAGAAATTTACAAAATTGACGAACTTTTGAATGCAAGAATCAAATTTGAACCATAATATAAAAAGAAAACACCAGTTCAATGCCATCGGTGCCAAAAATACGGTCAAACTACTGTAAAGACACGCGTAGATGCGTAAAATGCGGCATTGGGTATTTAACAAATGAATGTCGAATGGATAAATCACAGCCGGGTACATGCATGCTGAGTTCATGAAACCAGCCAACAAATTACAAGGGTTGTCAAGTATACTAAAATTATATTAATAAACGAAACAGAGAAAAGTAAGTTATCGCCACCACTTAAAATTAAACTTTGAAATTTTTCAAAATTATGAGACTTTGACAAAAATTACATCTGCGCCATTCTCTTAAGGTTTTACTGTTCTATTTGTGAAAAAAAGTTAAGAAAATATTTGAGACGGTTTTTGAGAAAATGTTTTCATGTAAAGTGCTTAATTTTTTAGCACAATTTACGGAAGAAAGTTCTTATTTTTCAAACAATTTTAAATTATCTCTTTTAAAGAGCTGATTTTTAGAACAGATTCTGTTTATGGAAAATATTTCTACCTTCAATTTTGTAGTTTTGAAATGTTAATATATAACAATTTTCGAAAATTCAGAGTTTGCTGGAAATGAGACTAACACTCCTTTTTTTCTGCCGAGAAGAAAATTTAAAGAAAAAATTGGAACCGGTTTTTTAGAAAAAAATGCTTAAAATATGTAAAAACTGTCTAAATTCCACACAAAATTTGCGAAACACTCATATTTTTGATAAATTGTAGTACATGACCTTATTTCAAAATTTGCCTTTAAAGAACACTTTCCATGAAGAAAAAATCTCTAACTTCAATATTGTGGATCCAGGAAAGCACCGAAAACTTTTTGAATATTTTATTTTTCGAAAAATTAGATATTTCAACGAAAATGTGACCTACGCTAATCACTTAAGCGTTCTTCACGCGGTTCGAGGTCAAAGTTACATCAAGATTTTTGGAGCCATTTTTGAGAAAATTTTGAAAATATAGAGGTTTTTCCTAAAGAACTCCCAAAATAAAAGTGTCCGTTTCAAATTCATGGGGCCTTGAGTTCCTTTAAATCGATCAAAGTATACCAATTTTGGAAAAAAAATCGGCACTACGGCTTAGGCACTAGCGTTGACCAGAGACGGACGAACGGTCGGACAGACAGACGCTTTGCCGTCAATCGATTTTCTGTATCAAGGACCCATAAGCATTGTTTCTGATTACACAACGTGTCAGAGGAAGTATTTTCGTATATTCTCGAATACAAACACGATTTACCCACTTTTTCGTTACCAGGACCTGGCAATGAGTTTTTCTCTCAAAAATTCGCCGGCCCACGATTACATTTTCTCTTGTCACGAAGTACGCATGAGAAAGTAAAAATGTGATATAGACGCCAATAGGTAGTAGCTGGGAAGAGGATAGGGAAAAATACAAAAGCTAACACAGACTAAACGTATTAAGGGACTTACGAGTACGAGAAAGTCTGTGCCATTTTGGAGCAACACTAGATAAGTTAACCTTTGAATCTTAGAAAGGGGAAAGCAGAATATACATAACAAGGAAAGCTGAAGCCACAGCGAATTGCTGGGAGTTTTAAACTGCAAGATTTTTTTAAAAAAAGTATTTTATGGCAATGTTCATAAGACGCTAAATAAAACTTTAATCCGTATTTTATTTTGTTGTAGATTATGATCTTCCTACTGAGTTAGTCAAACAATCTTGAAAAAATATTCATTTTTTTTGTATTTTTGTATCGAATACAGTAAATTGCCATTGAGAGATTGTTTGGTGATTCCGGGCGCGCTAACTATTATTAGTACTGTCAGTGTTGTGCATTTTACTCCTTGGGAGGTGGTAGAATTCTTCCCTCGTTTAAACGGTTGATCTGCCGTCCATCCACAACACTTCGGCTTACAGTGTTTCACTTCCAGATATCTTTCCAAGCGCGGTAACACTACAACCGCGCCATGAACTATGCTCCAATCTGGTCTCCCGTCATGTGTGGTAGAGTTGGGCATGTCAGTGCGTGTGTGTGATTGTGTGTGATTGGTGTGATTGTGTGTGTGTGGTGTGTGTGTGTGTGGTGTGTGTGTGTGTGGTGTGTGTGTGTGTGTGGTGTGTGTGTGTGAGAGAGAGAGAGAGAGAGAGAGAGAGAGAGAGAGAGAGAGAGAGAGAGAGGAGACAATAATTGAGGCAGAAATGATCCGCTGTCCGTAGTCCATTTGTTAAGGTATTGTTTCGGCATTTTTACTTTCTCGTATACATACGTATATACGGCGTATAGACGTGTATACGTAGTATAGAGTCAGTCGTGTAATGCTACGCAAAAAATGGCGGATGTTTCTGGTATTAGTCGAAAAAAAAGAGGAAACTGCCGGATAAGAGCAGGCGGCAGCTGGAATTCTCCTCGAATCAGTAGCTAAATTCGACCAAGATATGTAACTAGACTCAAACATCCCTCACTGTCGGGTCTCTTTCGGTCAACGACGTAGTATTGGCATGTGAAATGATGAAACTGAATTATTGCAACCTGTGCAAAGAGTCGTTAAAATCGTAGTGAAAGTTTCATTTTCGTTACAAAATTTAAAATTTTCAACATGCAAATATTCAATTTTTCAAATATTTCTTGTAAACATATCTATAACATGAACCTCTTGTCTGATTAACAAATCAGGCAAATAAATAATAACACTGTAAGTCAAAGTGTTTTCAAAAAACTACTCTCATTTTTTTTAAATGTGACTTTCAAGTTTTTTATAACACTGGATTTCTCTAATACGTATTCGAATGAGTAAAAGTTCTTTGGTTAATTTCTAAAATGGAAAACCGGTATAATTTTGTAGTTTTTATAAAAACTAATGTGTCGATTTCGAAACTAATGTCGAAAAAATGTACCGATACGAAATAAAAAGGACCTTTTTGTCGTTCTGCAATTAAACGATTTGGAACCCCCGTTCTCTACCATTTGACTGAACATCGGGATCGTGAACGGCTTACTACGTAGTAAAGAGGAAGTAATTATCCAAGATATTTTTTCGACATTTTGATGAAAATGCTCAACCTAACTCGTTGCGAGTCGAATTTGATTCGGATAATATAATTTTGGGGGCATTTCATATAAGTCAATACGAAATCTTTAAAATTTACTCACAACCTTCTCCAATTCTTTTTAACTGTGAGCTCAATGTGAGTAAAATGTTCTTACAATTATGATTAATGTTCGATTATTAGTAAATTCTCTGGAATTCGGAAATTTTATTTGAAGTTTTTTGATCCTGACTTACATCATCAAAATTGAAAACAACTTTTCTTAGTGAAATCTATCGCCAGTACACTATAAAAACTTTCAATTTTATAGTGTACAATTTTCAGAATATTTATATTTTTCGCGTATTTTTGAGATAAATAGTAGCAATGTTTCAAAAATATTAAAAAATATTTTCTCAAAAATTAATTTAATGTTGTATTTGCCGAGTTGATATTCCTCGAAAAGTAATCTTTGTAGAAGCACTCTCTTAGGCGAACGGTTAACATCGCGGCCAGTATGGTAGTCATAACTTAGTGCGTTCGAGCCGTACCTAAGATTTTTTTATTTTTATTTTTTTTTTTCATACATGAGAAGTAACCAGGTGTAAGATTCATTGTCATATTATCAATTTTTGTTTCAATGTTTTTGTGGCCCTCAAAAGGACCGGTCTTCAGGCTATCCTTCAATAGGATGACCAGAAGCCCTCGTTCTCTACTACCTGACGCATTCGCCGTGGTAGAGAACGGACGAGATTAGCAGCGTAACCTTCACTGTTTGCTACCCCATCCCTCATACCAGTTCCCACAGGGCATCTGCATTCGTTGGCTGCGGGTTGGGCCAATGTTCAGAAAGTGTTCTTTTTGTCTCGGCCCACACGTTCTCAATTGGGTTCATATCGGCGCCACAAGGCGACCAATCGAGAAGCTCGACTTGTTCCTGCCTTGCAAACCATTTCTGAACCAACTGAGATTTATGGACTGGAGAATGGTCCTGCTGAAAACGTATTATACCGTCAGGATAAAGCACCCGTACGGAAGGGACCATAACATTTTCTAGGATATGCACATATTCCCCGCCGGTCAATCCTCGCCCATTGGGGCCTTGGTCTATTCTGTGCAACATACCTAAACCGCGCGCGCTCATCCACCCCGAACATGCCACGGATACGCGACCGGAGCGGTAAGCTCTCCTCTAGATAGCGACTGAATTCGACTTAGCTGACAAGCTAGTGTCAAAAATCTTCCTAGTCGGGACTCGAGTCTAGGACCTCAGCAATTATAAACATTATTGTAGTACTTGCGTGTTAAAGTGCTTCAAATGAAGTTTTTGAAAATTCAAAATTTTTGTGAAAACGAGCTTCCAAATTTTGCATTTACTGAAACGCTTAAACGCTATTTTGTTAAAAACTGCTCTAAATTTTTCATTGAATTACTATTAGGACAAAGTTTTACTCTTCTTTAATAGTCTTAATGTAATATTTCGATTGTACTATTAAGAAACCGAAAAGTTGACAATTTTTTAAAAAAAAAGTACTTTGAACGGCGATTGATGACAGCTGGCAGAAGTATGTGTCAAGACAAAAAAGCTAGGTTACAGCAAAGAAAGTCTGTGCCATTAGTACCACTCTTGTAATTAATATTGCTTTCAAGTTTCTTTAATATAAAATGTGTTTTTATAAAATAAACTTTAAAATAGGGAATGGGTAGCTCTATGTCAATGTGATATACCATTATTCGGAGAGTAATGGCTTCGATTTCCTGTCTGCGTAGATACTTTTATCCATTCTATTACCAAAAAATCCACTAATTTACAAAATTCTACATTTGTCTACTCAACGTTAGGCTTGAAACGGGCAAAATTCGCGAAAGAGAACAAGGAATTTTAAAAAAAAATCGTAATAGATGCGCAGCATTGATATCAAAATAACACGATTTTAAATCGGGAATAACAAGTATTTTAAAATATTGTATTGTTATTTTCATTTTTACACGAACAAAACTTACCTAGAGCACAAACTTTACTGTGAAATTGCGATCTTAATGCTTCGGATACCTCGAAGATACACGTAGTACTTCGGAAAGAAATTCGTTTAGCAAGAAATATCTCAGAATTCTAGCTGTATAACGAAGAAATATCATGGTTTTATTGTATCTGTATGTAATTCAATAAATCCCGTCTGGACGTCTCCTGTCTGCCTTGATACGAGTTTTATTCTTACTATACTGTTTGTCTCCTTTACTTAGATAGAAACAAAATAGTAAATGCATATACTGATTCACAAACGCTTTTCATAGATAATGTGAATAAAGATTATGGAACTGTTGGTGTTACAGTTACAATTATTCTTAATGTGTCAAAACGTATTTGCAATGTCTTACTTTGAAGTTAATACGGTTTCCAGAAAGTAGGTCTGATAAATATTTCTGGAATCCCTTGCCTTCATGGGAGAGGCTTAGATTGTAAATTGAAATTTCATAGCTTTAAATTAAAATTAAATAAATTTCAAAATTAAATTTGTCGAAAAAGGGTTTTGAATGTGGAAATGTTCCTGAACATTGATTGCTATGGTGTATGCTATTGGTGTTAATTATGTATGTAGATAGATCAGTAGGTATAAATATATTTTGTGTTTTCAATTTTGTAAAATACAACAAATATAATACAAATTTTTAATAAAAAATTAACAGTGATTTTTTCATTTCAAAAAAATATTTCGACCAAATTTAACAAAAAATACTGCTTTTAGTTACACACAAGGCGACAATATTAATGACGTCTTTCTGTTTTCTAGGATATTATAGTTCAGAAAAGAGTTGCATAAAATCATCTTTGTTGAGAGAGATTATCGATTTTCCCCCATATTCCTGAAGCTACTTCCAACCTGTCAATTGTCTTTGGAAGTACTTTCGACTCCAAGTAAAATGAGATAAGACTATATACAGCGTTGCCACTAGGCAAGATAAGAAAAATCAATATTTTCACTCACCGCTGAGAAAACTGAACTACTTCCTATTCATTATACAAAGGGCTCAGAAAAGCAAAGCCATACAAGAGCTAGTTATCTCAATAGAGGAAGGGAGACCTGTCTGTTTCAGAGGCGGAAAATACTGTGTTTTAGAAATAACTAGCAGTTTATAGCTCACAGCAATTCGGTATTGCTCCAGCTTTTCTTGTTATGAGTATTTTGCTTTCCTCTCTCTCAGATTCAAAGGTTAACTTACCTACTGTTGCTCCAAAAATCACACAGACATTTTCGTACTTGTTAGTCTCTTCATACATTTAGTGAGTTAGATTTTCCGTTTTCCCCATCCTCATCCCAGCTACTAACTATTGGCGCCTGTGACACATTTTTACTTTATCATACTTCGTGACAAGAGAAAGTGTTGTAACCGTGTGCCGACGGATTTTATACTGAAAACTCTTATTAACCGGTCGTGGTAAGGAAAAAGAGGATAAAACGTCTTCGTATACGAGAATACAGCAAATTACTTCCTCTAACACGTTGTGTAATCAGTAGAGCCCGGACGTTTGGCAAAATGCGTATTTGTTATTGTTACTATTTTACAGAGTTAGCAGAAATTTTTTTTCTCAGCGCAGGACATTTTACCCAAAAACAGAGGACATTTCAATGAAAAGGAGGGCATTTTACATTTTTGATAGTCCACGATGTATAAACTATGTACTCAACAATTCCAAACTAAATTAGTCTTTGAAAATCACATTAGACTAGACGTCATTAAAAATGAAAGCTTCCGACGGGATAACTTCGCCCTCGCACCCACCTTCGTTATCCACCAAACAATAAGCATCAATAATACTTATATCACAATAAGCCTAATGATCTATTACGAAGGCCATTTATTTGAGTAAAATTCTAGATATTCAAGACATTAAGTCCCTTGAATTCATTTAATTACTTTGAAATTATGCCAGTAATATTTTCAATTCAACAGAACAAAAGAAGAGAACATTTCATGAAATTTTAAGAAAGGAGGGAGGATAGGAGGACAATGTTAAACTAGAGGTGCTACAGAATGGCACAGACTTTCTCGTAGTAAAGTTTTCTAATTTCCTTGGTGTGCTCTGGCTTTAATGTCTTGCTCTTTTCTCTGGCCAGTGGCCACCTATCGTAGAGCAAAATTATTTTTTCGAAATTTTCCCAACTTTTCAGTTTTCAAATAGTAGAACCGAAATATTATTTCAAGCATATTAAAGAAGGCTAAAAACTTATCGTAAATACCAATATTCATTCAAAAATTTTGATTAGTTTTTAAGAAAATGGCGTTGAGGTCTTTCCATAAATGCAAAATTTTAAGCTCTTTTTTACAGGAATCTATTGAGTTTTCAGAAAAGTTCATTTGAAGTGATTTAAAGTACTTATACTCGTAAATGTAATAATGTATACAAATCGATGGAAATGTCTATATTAACGATGGTATTAAAAAAGTTACATTTGTATAATTTTTGAAAAAACAAATGAATACACTGAAAAGAACTTTACGTTATATTAAACAGTGCAACTAGCACTATCAATTGCAAAAATTTCAAGAAAAAATTTGGAGCCATTTTCGAGAAAATGGCATTTGTGCGTTTCTGAACTTGCGGAATTTTGAGCACATTTTTACAGAAAACTGTTGAGTTTTTGAAAAACTATATTTGACATTATTTAAAACACATGTTCGTATATATCTAATAATGTGAAGAAATCCTTGGTAATGTAAATATTACCGACGTGAGAGGCAAGTCAAAATAATTTAATTTTTGAAAAATTTGAAAAAACGAAAGAATAGAGCAATATGGCGTTTATGTCATCGGATAGGGTGCATTTGGTACTATCCCTACCAAAAACTTAAAAAAATTTGAAACTATTTTTGAAGAAATGGATTTGGGAGTTAAAGTGTTTACAAAATCTGATGAAACTAAACAAAAGGAAGATTTTTTCAGATAATTAATATGTTCTTATTCTTTCAATAATTGTATTACACATTTTCGTACATTTATGAAGGTTGTATAACTCACTTCAGAACCAGTTATCAAATACTCATTGAACTGGAGATGAAATATTATAAGAATGGATCAAATAAGTGCACTTCATGTCTATGCAATTGCGATCTTTAGACCTTTAGATATCTAAATATAATACTACATGGATAATATATAATTGTCATTGCTATTTAATGTTTTTTTGCAATTATGTTTTTCTTTAGAAATAAGTTGAAGGGAAAGATTTTCAAGCTCTTCTCTTTGTTTAAATATTGTTGGCACCATTAATTGCTTAGTTTCTCTGAATGTTTTGTTGAAAATAAAAGATATCAGTCCAAATTTAAATTTCGGTAACCAACAAAATCAAAAATAAAGAAAAATAAATTTCATAAATTTTGTTAATTAGATTTATTTTCTCCTATTTGATCTATTTCGAGAAATTTTATGACATTATTTAAAGCACATGTACTCATAATTATAATGTAAACAAATTTTCGCTAATGTAAATATTAACGATGTAACAAACATGTCAAAAACTTTACATTTTTGTAATTTTTTAAAATAAAAGGATAGAGCAATATGGCGTTTATGCCATCTTATAAGGTACATTTACCACTATACCTTCAAGAGTTTAAAGATAACTAGAGGTGATACAGAATGGTACAGACTTTCTCGTAGTTAAGTTTTCTATTTTCCTTGGTGTGGACTGGCTTTACGTCTTCCCTCAATTTCTCGCCAACTGCCATCTATCGCCGCCGAAAATATATTTTTTTGACATTTTCTCAACTTTTCGCTTTCTTAATACTAGAACCGAAATTATACTTCAAGAATATCAAAGAAGAGTAAACCCTTGTTCTTAATAACAATTTTCATTGAAACATTTGGAGTAATTTCTAAGAAAATGGGGTTAAACGTTATTGCAAATGCGAAATTTAAAGCTCTATTTCACAGGAATCTATTGAGTTTTCGAAGAACTTCATTTGAAGTCATTTGATCCACTTCTACTCACAAATGCAATAATGTATACAAATTGATGGAAATGTGCGTATTCAGGTAGTGAGAGATATTTCGAAAAAATTACATTTGTGTACTTAAAAAAACAAATAAATACACAAAAACTAACTTTACGTCTAATTAATAATATATTAGCACTATGGAGTCGGAAAATTTGCAGAAAAAAATTTGGAGACATTTAAAAAAAATTGCGTTTTAGGGATTCTGAAAATGCGGAATTTTGAACTCGTTTACATAGAAAACTGTTGAGTTTTCGAGGAACTTTGACATTATTTGAAGCACATGTACCCTAATATATAATAATGTGAAGAAACCGTCTATAATGTAAATATTACCGATGTGGGAGATAAGTCGAACAAATTACATATTTTAATTTTTGAAAAAAATAAAGGACTAGAGCAATATGGCGTTTATGACATCGCATAGGGTATATTTGGCGCTACCACTACCAACAATTTAAAGAAACATTTTGGAGCCGTTTTTGAGAAAATCTTGTTTTTATAATTTTTTAAAATTCCAAATATTTTACGCACTATTGCAGGAAAACTACTAAAATTTTCAACTTTTGGAGCCGTTTTTGCGCGCAGCATAACATAACTTTCTCTTCACTACGTATATTACTCCGTATATACGTAGTACGTATACGAGAAAGTAAAAATAGCCAGCATTAGATCACAGCTGGGAAGAGGGTGATGCAAAACCAAAAACCTAACCTAGACTAAAGAGATCAGAAGACAACTAGTACCGTACGAGGGTTTGTGGAGGGTTTCGACTACAGATGAGTATGATCGCCTGGTCTCCGAGGCTCGATCGCTAACTTTCGCAAATGCCGTGCAGTTGCAACGGAGTGTCTCTTTTCCTGGAAGCTCTAGAACTGTGCTGAGACGTTTGAAGGAGGCAGGACTAAATTTTCGACGCGCCGCAAAAGAGGAGAAGCTCAGAGATGAGCATAAACTGTACCGCCTTGCGTTTGCTGAGGATAACATAAATCGTGATTGGGAAGATGTTATCTTCTCAGACGAGTGTGTGTTTTCTTCTGCTAACGATGGTTCGGTAAGCGTTTTTCGACCACCCGGCACTCGACACATTGCGGAATATGTGGCTGAGGCTTACCGCTCCGGTCGCGTATCCGTGGCGTGTTGGGGGTGGATGAGCGCGCGCGGATTAGGTATGTTGCACAGAATAGACCAAAGCCCCCATGGGCGAGGATTGACCGGCGGGGAATATGTGCACATCCTAGAAAATGTTATGGTCCCTTCCGTACGGGTGCTTTATCCTGACGGTGTAATACGTTTTCAGCAGGACCATTCTCCAGTCCATAAATCTCAGTTGGAAGTTCTTTAGGAAGAACCACTATATTTTCAAAATTTTCTCAAAAATGGCTCCAAAAATCTTGGTGTAACTTCGACCTCGGACAGCGTGAAGAACGCTTAAGTTATTAGCGTAGGTCACATTTTCGTTGAAATATCTAATTTTTCGAAAAATAAAATGTTCCATTTTTCGGTGCTTTCCTCGATCTACAATATTGAAGTTAGAGATTTTTCTTCATGGAAAGGGTTCTTTAAAGACAAATTTTGAAATAAGGTCATGTGCTACAATTTATCAAAAATATGAGTCTCGCGAATTTTGTGTGAAATTTTGACAGTTTTTACATATTTTAAGCTTTTTTTTCTAAAAAACCGGTTCCAATTTTTTCTTTAAATTTTCTTCTCGGTGGAAAAAAACGAGTGTTAGTCTCATTTCCAGCAAACTCTGAATTTTCGAAAATTGTTATATATAAACATTTCAAAACTACAAAATTGAAGATAGAGATTCTTTCCATAAACAGAAACTGTTCTAAAAATCAGCTCTTTAAAAGAGATAATTTAAAATTGTTTGAAAAATGAGTACTTTTTCCGTAAATTGTGCTTAAAAATATGCTTTTTTTTCACAAATAGAACAATAAAACCTTAAGAGAATGGCCCAGATGTAATTTTCGTCAAAGTCTCAGAATTTTCGAAAATTTCAAAGTTTCATTTTTAAGTGGTGGTGATATCTTACTTTTCTCTGTTTCGTTTATTAATATAATTTTGGTATACTTGACAACCCTTGTAATTTGTTGGCTGGTTTCGTGAACTCAACATGCATTTAGCCGACTGTGATTTATCCATTCGACATTCATTTGGTAAATACTCAATGCCGCATTTTACGCATCTACGCGTGACTTTACAGTAGTTTGACCGTATTTTTGGCACCGATGGCATTGAACTGGGGTTTTCTTTTTATATTGTGGTTCAAATTTGATGCATGCATTCAAAAGTTTGTCAATTTTGTAAATTTCTTTGTTGTGAAAGTTCTGATTTGGTGTTGTGACGTTCTTTTGAGAAGAAATAAAAGAGGTCATCTTCGTCAACATATTATGTTGACGAAGATGACCTCTTTTATTTCTTCTCAATTTCTTGGTTGTTTTTGTGTGGTTCTAACTCCATAATGTGGAGGTGGAAAAAGGGTGGTTTAAAATATTCTAGGATACCCGATATCGCACTTTCTGTATGTTACGAACAAGAAGGCCCTGAGATTTACGTTCATCTTTGACTTCTTCTTTGTTCACAGACAGTGAATATAACGAAGTACTACACGGAATACTCTGTTTTATTTTGTTTGATATGTGTGGTATTCCATATCTTTTTCATCCAGTACTTTAGTTATTTTTCTGTAGTCTTCAGTACTGTGTATGGTTTTATTTTTACTTGGTCTCTATGCATTTGATTTGTGAATTCCTTTAAATACATGTGTTAGTTTAGAAATTCTATTAACTTCGGTATATTCATAACATTTGCACAAATATTGATAATATACTGATACTTGTCGCATTTTGCGTTTACTTTTCATAGCGTCAAGTTCAGGTAGCTATATTTTGTTCATTAAGTCCCAAATAATCCAAACAGTCATTTCAAATTCAATAAAACTCTACAATTCCGTTGCTAATAATATAATTTGAAATGATTTTCTACAAACGATTAAAAGGAGATATGAACATGCCCCTGGCCGAAGGAACTAAAGTAAATGACTGACTACAATAAAAAAATATTTCAAAGAGCATTATATTAAGCGTCCAATGCCCCCAAAAGGGCTTGGAGACGCGTTAGGAAGGCGCAACAAATTTAAAAAGAAACTTATTCATTCTAAGAATGGTTATTATTAGTTGAAATGGTAGTGTATGGTTTTTGCTTTCCAGAGACACGGGAGCATTTGAAGAACATAATAAATTAAAGAATTTGTGAATGTTATGACTATTATAGTGTAGCAGGTTCCTAGTTGAATCGACTGATTCTTTTATATGCTCGGAGAATTTGTGCGATCTCAGAAGATGACCTTCTTGGCATTTACGTATTTAGGGAACAATTGTACTCGTAAGAACTTAAGTTTCCATGCTTTTGACTCTATAAGCAATGACCTCAATCGACTTACATTCTGAAGGTAGTTTCAAATAGCATTGTGGTGACAGGGTCAGATGGAAAAAGAGTGTACGTTGCGTTTGCAAAACGACTTGAAGGGCAGATTTGTGAGGTAACTGCGAAAAGATTGACTCTCAAACAAATGTGACTTGTCATGACGAACTAATTTCTTATAAACAATTACATACTCGTATCTCGATAATGAAAGGAGATACCGCCGATCGGATTGTGGAATTTTGCATTTCGTTTAAAGACAGTTTAGAGAAAATAAAAAATTTGCAATATTTGCAAATTTATAAACAATGTTCAATTTTTGCAATTCTGAAGTCGGAAGAGTTCCCTGATGTCCCAGAACCGAAAACTACGAATTAACAATTTTGCAACAAATAAACATTTTATAAACAATTTCGAAACGTGTGCTGTACGGACCGGGAGGGTCCTCAATTTGTCTCCGAGTTGAATATTGCAAAATAACAATTTTGACAAGAGATGCTAAATTATTACTAAATACCTAGTTTAATTGTTGCAAAAATGTTAAATTTAGTAAAACCGGATACTTAAATACTATTTTTTCGCCAAAACTTCCCACCCCCAAACATTTTCCCGATTCTGGAGCCGCCTTCGCACATTTCATTTCTTCGACCCGGATTCGGAATATTCGTTCATATACTTAAGTTGTTTTGCATTAAAATTAATTCAATTGAATTTTCGCAAGTAAATCTAGATCATGTGAAAAATGTAATTAAACATTTTTCAAATCCACTAATTCTATTGCATGTGCTAAATATATTTATGTCGTAATGTATAATATTATCTTTATTGATGTATTTCATGTAGGCCATCGAATGGCTTGCACTATGACGTAATGTGATCATTCCCGCCCCTTGTGCCTTCTGCGCCAATACTCTCAACCCTTAGGATAAACACACCTATCATACGGAAAATTGATTCTAGATATGCTGATTGGGCGAAATCCGGCCTATCAGCTTCTCAGTCGTTGGCAGTTGGTTGAGATTGTTCTTTTGTAATAGTTAAATATGAAAGAAGCAGATGGCGTTGTTCTCCTTACAGTGCTGCCAGAATGTGCAGAAGTACTGGGACTTCAGAAATTGGCCATACCCATTTTACGTGACGACGGCGGTACCTTATGTGATGTCACAAACGCCATTTTCTGTTCTTTAGTTTTTCCAAAAATTACAATTTTTATTTCTCTGAAGTTGTTAAAATTTACATTACTGGCAACTTTTTATACATTTATTGCCTTGGTCAGTACACGACTAAGCAATTTCTTATGAAATTTCTTGAAAATTTATTTTGTAAAAATTAGTTCAAAATTTCGCATTTTTCAGAAACGCCATTTTCTCAAAAACGGCTCCATTTATTTCCTTTAAAGTTTTTTACTGAAAATCCTAATTGCACTGAATAACATGACAAATGCTTCTTTGATGTACTCTTTTGTTCATTCAAAACATACACAAATATGAATTTTTTAATGTCAGTTTCATGTCGTTAATAATTACATTATCGGTATTTCTATACAGTATTGGATTGATGAGTAGAAGAACTACAAGTGATTTTCAAGGACTTTTTCAAAAACTTAAAGATTTTTTGTGAAAATGAGCTGAATTTGTGCATTCTCAGAAACTCTCAAACGACATTTTCCCCAAAATAATTCAATTTAAACACACAAAACAAAATTCGAACGGATAGTGTGAATTGCATTAAATAACATGCTTTTAACGCAATTTTGATTTACTCTTAATTTTTTAACATTACAGTTGTAATTTGCAGAAAAATATCTCGTCATTTATATTTACATTACGGACATCTTTTTTATACATTATCGCTTTTGTAAGTAAAATTGCTTAAATAATTTCGTAATTCGAAAATTTTGAACCAAAATGAGCTTCACATTGCGCATTTTCAGAAACATTCAAACGTCCTTTTTTAAATGGCTCTATTTCTTTAATGTTAATAAATATATCTAGGAACAGTTTTTACTCTTATACAATATTCTTAAAGCCGTATTTCAATTCTACTATTAGGGAAACCGAAAAATTGGGAAAATATGAAAGAAAAAATTAGGCATCAATTGGTAGCACCTCGGAAGGTGGTGGGGCAAACACAAAAAGCTATATTGTCACCTTCCTTACTCCCCCTTTGATGCGAGGTTTTTGGACGAATGACTCAATTGATAGATTGATTTTTACGCGTTTCCGGGCGCGTCAACTGCTTTGGTCATTAGTCCCGTTAGTGTAGTGCATGTTTTTGCTCGGGAGATGACGGTGATCATCCCCCGCTGGATGGCGAGATCCGGCGCCGACCTACCGTCGACTAGTGGGGTTTACCCCTAACCAGGACTCTCTCACCAGCGGGGCACTGCCCCAGCCGGAACAAACTCCAAGCTCCCGACCGGTCTCCCGGAATATGTGGTAGTGTAGTGCATGTGTGGCGTCATGGAGAAAAACGCACAGACATTTACAAGTATGTATCGTCGCCGTCACGTGAAATGGGTACAGCCAATTTCTTTAGTTTTAATTTTAATTTTAATGCAAAACAACTTAAGTATATGAACGAAATTACTTTTTCGTTACCAGGACCTGGTAATGAGTTTTTCTCTCGAAAATTCGCCGGCAAAATACACCGGCCTGGTAGCGAAAATGTTGGTAAATCGTGTTTGTATACGAGAATAGACGAAAATACTTCCTCTGACACGTTGTGTAATCAGAAACAATGCTTTTGGGTCCTTGATACCGAAAATCGATTGACGGCAAAGCGTCTGTCTGTCCGACCGTTCGTCCGTCTCTGGTCAACGCCTAAAGTAGTCAGTGCCTAAGCCGTAGTGCCGATTTTTTTCCAAAATTGGTATTCCTTGATCGATTTAAAGGAACTCAAGGCCTTATGAATTTGGAACGGACATTTTTATTTTGGGAGTTCATTTAGGAAGAACCTTTATATTTTCAAAATTTTCAAATGGCCCCAAAAATATTGATGTAGCTTTGACCTCGGACAGCTTAAGTGATTAGCGTAGGTCACATTTTCGTTGAAATGTCTAATTTTTCGAAAAATAAAATATTCAAAAAGTTTTCGGTGCTTTCCTGGATCCACAATATTGAAGTTAGAGATTTTTTCTTCATGGAAAGTGTTCTTTAAAGGAAAATTTTGAGATCAGGTCATATACTACTATTTATCAAAAATATGAGTGTTTTTCGCGAATTTTGTGTGGAATTTAGACAGTTTTTAAATATTTTAAGCATTTTTTTCTAAAAAACTTTTTTTCTTTAAATTTTCGACAACGACATTTTTTCTGAGGGAGAGGGAACATATCGTTTTTTTAAAGAGCCCAATTTTTAAAACAGCTTTTGTTTAAAGTAAAAATCTCTATTTTCAATTTTGTAATTTTTAAATATTAAAATTTTGCAACTCGAAAATAGAGAGTTTGTCGGCAATGAGATTAGCATCAATTTTTGTCGTCTTTTGATTGATACGAGGAGAATTTTTACAGAAAAATGCAGCTGTTTTGAGAAAAATGTTCAAAATTGTCTATATTTCATGTAAGGCCATATTTTGTTGTTATAATATTCAACTATGGATATTTGAGATGTGTTTCCGAGAATTTCATTGTTGGCGACATGAATGGGAAAGATATAACATACGGCGGCTTTGGCCGGTATTACACTATAAAAGTTATATGACATATCTTTGATAAAGAACTTTGTGGCAGTCTTTGAACTTTGATGAGAAAACTTTGACAAATAAATTTGATGAGCGTATTACATTTCGTCCAAATTTTATGTAGGTTTGCTCGCGATTTACAATCAATTACGCACAAATAGTTGTGTTTTGCTACTTTATGTTTTATTATCACTAATCTATGTTTAATGCTAATGTAGCAAAAGGTAAATAAGAAAACGTTTGAGGGTGAGAACAACGCCATGGTGAGGTTATGGGTCGCACATTGTGAAGCATTGATTAAAGACCTTCGAAATGAAGAATTATTTGAGGATGGATGAGGAAACATTCAATTTTCTTTGTTCGTTCTTCCTTCTTTCGAAATTCAGTCCTCTGATAGGGAAGTTTAAAAAAATTATCTTCCTGAACTGGGCATTTTCCAAACACCATATTTTCCACTTTCCGGGAAAATGTGTCCTACAAACGTTAATTCGTTTGGTTTTACTTTTGTAGTTCGGATGGACAGTATTATATAAACATTCTAATTACTCGCACTCAGCAATTATGACTTTGGTTGAAGCAATACCCCTATATCGGACGCCATGTTACCAAATATGATAAAACTTGGAAGCCGGAGACTACATTTTATCCAAGAAATTTTCTAAAAGAAATCTTTTATAAAATATTGGCTATTACACTGTCATATTTCTTTTATAAAATATCTTTGACAAAGATCTTTTACAGTGTAATACCGGCCTTTATTTACTTAACGTTAATGTTAGAATATCTCTACGTTCAATAAAATGTTGTAATCAAGTTTAAAGTCGAGAAGTATATATATATATATATATATATATATATATATATATATATATATATATATATATATATATATATACGCAGATATGAATTAGGTAATACGTATTTATAATAGTACTCATTCATTTACTTTCCAAATTATTTTACCTTTTTCAATAACTAAAGTAGCAAATTAAAATAGATTTTGAAATAGAGTTCGCAGCGAAAATGAAATGTTTTAGTGGGCTTACTGCTTTCCGGGGCATCTATAACTGTTTAATTTCTTAATTATTTCTGAAGAGACTAATTATGATTTGTTTGGTTGTACTTGTAGGTCATCATTTAAAAGAAAATATAATATTTAAGAATGATTTTAGAATATCTTGAGATCGGGCAAAAATAATTTTATGTATTCGAAACACGAATTAGTGGTCCATAAACAAGACTTATAAGAACATTTAATCACAGCAATGCTAACTGAAAAACAAAACAATTTTAACAGGCATTGATAAGGAAATATGTGTTCAATTTTGGCAGCGTCAATTACTGCTGCCCACAGCATCCATTGTTGCGCTCATTGCCGACGCTTCTGAGGTTGATGCTCTCTTCAGCTGCCTGTCCCAGTTGGGACTCTACAGCCAGGTGTTAGTGGTGTGGGATTTTTCTTCTCCTAGTTTTGCCTCCACTCCCCCGTACTGAGACGGGGATTGTTAAACTAGGAAAAATAACATAGGGGTTAATACATTTTATGTTGGACAGGCTATTTTATTAGGCCTTTAGGAAGACGGAAATGGGGGTGGAAAAAAGGATTATATGTTTTTATTGATTTTTACTTTCTCGCACTTACTGTCGTAAGAAGAAAAGGTATTGTAATCGTGCACCAGAATACGGCGAATTTTCGGCAGAAAAACCGTCCCATCCTGGTAACGAAAAAGTGAATAAATTTATTTGCTAAATTTAGGGGGAAATCCTTTAACGCGTTGTGTAGCCAGAATTCATGTTTTGTGGATCGTTGTTACCGAAAAATTGAATGACGGCAAAACGTTTGTCTATCAGTCTTCCGTCTGCGAACAACGCCAGGAGTTAAATTGTTCAACCGGTTTTGTCCAAAATTGATAATACCCAATCGATCTTGTTGATATCACGGTCCCATTAATTCGAAACCGATATTTTAATTTTGGGAGGTACTTTACATAAAGCCCCAGAGATATTTTCAAAATTTTCTCAAAAGCGGCGTCATCGGTTTTGATTATTTTTTTTCCATAATCTCAAGAACGTTTAAGAGAATGGTGTAGATCTCATGTTGGCGTCTGTCTGTCCGTCTGTAGTTAACACAAGCATCTAAACGCCGCACGTTCTTTTTTAGTCAAATCTGTGATACATGACAGTTTAAAATCATCTTTGTGAGAGACGAAAGTTATAAGAGTTTCTGTGGTATAGCAGGTAAGCGCACTGTTGGAGAAGCTTAGGCACGTAAGATCGAATCTCATCCGCGGCGAATAATTTTTGCGGGTAGAAACAATTTTGCGGTTAATTGTATAGTTATAATCATTCGTATCCATTATAAATATCACATAAAGCATGTGTTTTGAGGCGCCACTACTTATTTTAGTGTGTTAATGTCTTTAAGAATCACGTATAAAAATGCCCCTATTGCGATTCTGGCTTCAGAACGTCTGCATGAGCGCCCGTGTTGAGCTCTAGCGTTATCGTAACTTTCATCTGTGACGTAATTCAACCTTGGCCATAATCGCCGAAAGATAAGACCGGGAACGACTTCCACAGAGGGTTCTAAAGACCACAGCTTCTCGTTGAAAATATTTCTTAGTAAAATGAGCTATGTAGTTGCGTGGGTTGTAATCGTTTGAATTCTTATTGCGAATTTGATACCTTTGACACATGTAGAACATTCCTCTAATAAAAAATCTAAGTGCAATGAATATCACGTAACTATTCTTTTCGTAATAAGTGTGCTTGGACAGCGTGTTGAGAAATATCTGTGATAGCACAGTGCGGTCGAGCCAGACCTACGGACTACAGGGATCCGAGTTCAAATCCCAGTAACGCTGGAATATTTTTACCTCCAGGTGTAAAGAGAGTTACGTAATGCTGTAGGAGGAAGTGTCGAAATTTTTACAGAAAACACGTTTTGTAAGTAGCTAGTTCGAAAAAAGTGGATTGTTGGTATTGTTCTTTTATTTTCTATACACAAGGCTGTCAAAACGCTTGTTTTTTGAACCCGAAAAAGTGATTTTCCAAAAAACCTCTTTGTGAATCCGTCTTCGTGTGAGTAATTCTAGAGCCTAAAGTAAACACGATTTTCACCAAAATGGATATTCCTTGAACGATCTGGCTAATATTACGAATCTTCGAATTTGAAACGAATCTTTTAATTTTGAAGGTACTTTACACCAAACCCCATCATATTTACATAATTTTCTCAAAAAGAGCTCCAATTTTTCTGTAAATCTATTCCTCGAAGCACAAGATGTTTAAAGGTGGCGTACGTTCAATTTTGGGCGAACGATCTGAATTTTCGAAAATTGCAAACAAATACCAATTAACATTGTCGAAAACAAATATTAACGCTAGAGATTTTTGTTTCATGAAATCTCTTTTTAAAAATAAATATTAAATTAATGTAAATTAAACACTCCACTCTTTCCTAGTAATGATCCACTCTTCACTAGTAATGATTGCTCCTATTGGGTCTAACCGCTTCCTTATTCTTTGGAGGGCTACTGTTTTTTTAAATTTTTTTCCAACAGTATTATCTCAAAAGTACTGGATGAGAACAGTTGATATCTGGAGTTGAAGGGATGGTGTTAGCTCCTATTGTAGGCCTGATTCCTTGTGATTCCAGTGAAAAATCAGTAACTGCACTGAAACAGCAGAAGCTTCCGCCAATTGATAATCATAAGTGAATCACCATGTACTGGGTAGGGAGGAGAACGAGGAAATCTATATGAATTGTCGCCTGCTCTTTCTTTCTCAGATAAACACTTGGATAGTTTATCAACATCAAATCGGAATTTTAGCGCCTTTGATGTAATATTAAACATAAAAAAATCCCTTCCAGTTGTCTGCGTGTTAATTTTTAGTGTATCAAAATAGCCCCGACACCCGTATTACATTAGCCTCTTAAGTTGTATCATATTAGCCCCACAAATTTGAGGCTGTATATATCATGACACGATTAATATTATTGCATTATTTTAACGCAGAAAAGAATATTCATTCTTTCTTAATGATAATCTATTTTCAAAAATATCGTGTCATAAAAAATAACGAAATAACATCAAAAGATTTATATCACGGTGGTAAAGTTTTTGACTGGAAAAATTAGGCATTTTATTTTTGATTTTTTTCCTCCCAAATATTGTTACATTCTGAGTGTTTGCTATATGGTTATTATAATAGAATATATTTCCTATCATTTGTCATTTTCTTGTTAATTTTGGACATAAATAAATAACAACTCTTAAAGTGTAATACATTAACCCCAATTTTCTACTGTATAATATTAGCCCCGACTGATCTTTATAACATTGTCGAAAAACAATATGAACGTTAGAGATTTTTGTTTAATGAAATCTCTTTTTAAAAATAGATCTTGTATTAAGATAAATTGAACACCCTGTTTTTTTTTAAACTGCAAATGCTTCACTTTCTTTTCGCATCGGAAAGGAGGTAGTCTTGTCGTGTACCTGGTGGTGAGGGGGAACCGTGTCAGGTGAGTTAACTTTAAAGACCCGAGTTCGAATCCCGACGAGTAGAAAATATTTTCTGCTGCAGTAGGTTTTTTTTGTTTCTTTTTTGCAGGTTCACATAGTCCGTATTGAATACTGCATAGCAATTACGAATAATACGTGAAAATATATGCTGTTGAAGCAGCACTTGTTTTGAACATAAAACACTTTCTAAATAGTATGTATAGTAAGATAAACTTTATTTAGGTGAGTAAACTTAGACCATTCACTTTAATTCTCTAAATTAAAACTTGACGTAACCGAGAACAGTGTCGTCAGAAGAGTTCTTATGATGCATATATCCTTTATTTTTAAAATCTTAGGCCCCGAAACGCGCCTCGAATTAATTATTAATATAATAGCAATAGCTATTTATATATAATATAGTTTCATAATTATTTCCAAAGAACCGGAACGCCGTTCCGTCGCGTACCAACAGAAATCAAGCCTTTTATATACAGGATATTCGGGGAAGAAATGTCGAATCTTCGAAAAATAGCTGTTAAGACAATTTTAAGCTTATTTTGTCTAATAAACTACACGGATATTCCAAATGGCTAAGCCGCAATAAACATTCAAAAGTTGGTTTGGATATATGTTTTCTAGGCAACTATTTGCGTTGTAGAAGCATATAAACACTTCATTAATATCTAAATTGTTTATGATTAACAAAATAAATGAATACATTTGATCAGAAAGAAAAATTAACCTAGAAATCCAAAAGCACCTAATTTTCACAGTTCGACTGCTTTTTTATTTCTCGGTTAATTTTTTTTCTGAACTAATGTATTAATTTATATTGTTAATAATAAACATGTTACATGTTTCTGGTCTGTTTACATGATTCTAGAATGCAAAGTTTTACGTAGAAATCATATTTTCAAACCAACATTTGCGTGTTTATTGCAGCTCAGCCATTGAAAATATCTATGTAGTTTATTAGACAAAGTATGATTAAAATTGTTTAAACAGCTTTTTTCAAACTTTCGACGTTTCCTTCCCCGATACTCTGTATATCCATGCTCCTTTAAAACCAAAAACAATAATTTGCGTACTGAAAACTAATTAATTAAACCCATGGCAGTAGAACTGTTAACATAAGTACTGTCACACATCTTTCGCAGGATAAGGAGTAAAATTTAAAGAAAAATTATAGTTCACATGAATTTTGACAAATTGCGTCTTTTTTTCTATGATATTCAAATGGTAACATTATATTACAATATTCAATTGGTTAACAATTTCGGCTAAAGAGTCTTGTTTGATAATTCTCCAATTTCGTATTGTAATAAGATATCTTAGGATACTCATGTCGTAAATAACTATTTGACAACTAGTATGTTTAGTGTATGTGTCTAGCAGGTTTTGTATTATTCTGAGAAACTGGATCATACGAATCACGTTTACTACGTTATACACACAGGAGCCCATGAATCTCAAAAAAGTATTTAATAATATAATCCTTGCTGATGAATCAACGTTTTATTGATGATTTTATTTTTGAAAATTTTCATTAGTTTGGATGTTTAAATATAGGTATCACATGTAATTACATGTCTGTTAAACATGATAGCATTATATGAAGCAAGAAACATTGTTTTTCATTTGATCATTCAATTTCATCAAGCACTCAAAATTACTTTAATTTTCTCTGCTTATCAGTTTTTTAATCTCAGATCTTCGATGAAGACATGAATCAAATAACATCGTAGATAATTGAGTGTTTTAAAAATAATAATGTGAATAAATGCTGATATTTATTGAATTGGTTTTATAATAACCTGTGAAAACATGGGTTTTCTGTTGGTTTTGGGGATGTTGAAAACATTCAAATAGTAAAGGCGATGTTAAGCTGGTGACCTTTAACATTGTTTATTTGATATTTTTCTTAGGGTTAGTTTATAATGGTTAAACGTTTTCAAAGAGTGCATATTAGATACCTCGAATGGCCCGTTTCCGTTTAATAAACCGCTAGGTTCTCCCTGTACTGATGGTCGTGCAAAATTCAAGGCTTTGATAGATTCGTTGAATGGCGGCCAACAAACCACCTTCGAACTCTGACGATACTGAAATGTAGTCTGTGTTGGGAAGGTCATATCACTGGGCCACCAAGTTCGTTCTATGTATTTTCACTGGGAAATGCTAGAGCATTGATATTTACTAAACTGTAAACAAACGCTAAATCTCTTTGAATTGTTATAACGTCTGTTTTGCTTTCTTTTAGTAATATCAACTCTTTTTACCAAATACGTGAGTTTGTTATATTTTTACACGCTACAATAATTTAATTTTACAAGTATTTTCAAGCATTTAGGAATTCATGAAATTTCATTGAAACGTTCGCCAATCTAAAATCCTTTTAAATGTATATTAAATATATTAATGTTGTTTAAAAGTATGTATTAACAATGCGTAGATTTAGCACATAAAGCTCTGATTTGAATATTATACACTGAAATCATCAAATTAACAGTTTTAGAAAGGAATGATAAATTGAATTGAAAATATTAACTTAAAGTTTAAATACGTTTCTTTAGAAATTTCTATACTTGTGTAAATATTGTGATGTGTGATTCTACTCATGTGATCTTTCAAAACACAAAATTGAATATTTCTGTATTTGAAAACCTTAACACTGCATTCATCCAATCCAGATCCGTTTATAGCAAACAGCTAAGCAATATGTTTCCCTATTTTTTAATGGTAATGGTTAAACAAGAGGAACAAATAGTTTCTGACTCGGTGTTAACAGGGGACTTAAAAAAATTAATAATACAGTTATTCGGTTGCTCAACATCCCTTTGATAGAAAAACAGAAACAATTGTTTGGGCGTAATGCACCTTGAAAAATATTTTTTTATAATCAATTTCTTTCCTATTTGATAAATATATCGACTTGCAAATTGTAGGACTTAAAAGAGAATATAAAAACCAAATAAAAGTTATGCTCATACTCGCCGTAAAAATACGAATTTAGCATAATTAAATTGGCCGCAGAATTTGTTTACAAGCAAGTGCATATTAAGCGTATGTGGCAGGCAAAAGCTGCCACTGAAGAACTGGTGAACTGTTTTTTCAGTAGAGCTGTTAGAGTAGAGTAGTGCAGTCAGCTGGAGAACTGTTTTTTCAGTATGCCCATCCCACGCTATTCTGCTAGCGCGAATTAATTAAGCGCAAACAAATGGGGTCTACTAAGATGTTAATTTCTTATAAACAATTACATATATCTCGAGAACGAGATATAATATCACCGAACGGATTCCGGAATTCTGTATCACATTTAAACGCCATTCAGATTAGACAATAAAAAATTTGAAACAATTGCAAATTTATAAACAATTTCCAAATTTTGCTAATATAAAGGGGGAGAGTCTCCCGATGTCCCAGAACCAAAAACAGCGAATTAACAATTTTGCAACAATTTATAATTTTATGAACAAATTCGAAATATGCGTTAGAACGGCCAGGAAGGCTCCGCAAATTGTGCCTGAAATGAATATCTCAAAATAGCAGTTTGTCAGGAGTTACAAATCGATTACTAAAAGTTAGAATAATTGTTGCTAAAATGATAAATATTTACTGATCTATAGACAATCATTCGGGACGGAAAACCCCGCTTAGAAATATTTTTTTCGTCGTGGCGTACGCGCAGTCAAACTATCTCCTTCGGCAGGGAAATATGACGATATTTCCGTCTCGTACGTAAACGAACTAGCCCCCTCCCCCTGAGACAGCGTTCTTTCTGTCCCTTGGGATGTTGCACCAATCACAGACAAGTGTGGTTCTACCTGCTAGCGATTGGTCAACGCATGCCTCCGCCAGGCCGAGGGGTGTCCAAGTTTGTCGGCGCGGTGTGGAAGATAGAATTTTGAACGACATTTTTTCTGAGGGAGAGGGTACGTTCACTGTAATATCTAAATTAAAAGAATGAATTAAATTGAGAAACTGCTCTTTTTCGTGGGATTCGCTCAGAAAATCAATATTGAAATCTCCACATGCAACAATGGATTTAAAAGAGAGATTACCAATTTTGTTCAGAGTTATCTCTAGATTTTCTACGAAATTGAAATAATCTAAAGCTTGCTTTGTTGGAGGTCTGTAGATGCAAAGTAAAATAATTTTGAGCGTAGTAAAATGTACAACTGTTATTTCAAAAACTTTTTCAACTGCATATAAATTGAATTCTGACAAGAAGGTAGAATCAATATTATTTCTTACATAAATACACGAACCTCCGTAAGAAGGGCATTTATTTGATTCCCTTGCTCTACAATAAGATCCTGCAAGGTAAAAACTAGGAATTTGGAGTGTGTTTAGATCATTATGAGATAACCAATGTTCTATAAAGCAAAGAACATCTATTTGACTGAGATCACACTCTAATGCTGCCTCGATAAATTCAATTTTATTTGAAAGAGATTGCACATTATGATGCATTATTTGAATCTTTTGAATGTACCTACACGGATGCTTTTCTGCTGCATCTGACTGCAATTGCTATTTATTTATCTCATTTTTACCTCGAGTGCGTGGTCGAAGGAAGTATCGTGTCCCAGCAGTGTTAGGAGGTGAGGAAGGAGGGGTTACAGATGTAGGGGAATGAATAATGGGAGTGGTAGTACAAGGATTAGGTTCAGGGGATAAGGTAATTGGGTCCAAAGGGGTTCCGGAGGATGGAAGAGAACTAGGAGATGTAGGTGGGGATGAATCTTGGATAGGATACTGCTGAGGTGTAAGGATGTGTTTGGCAAGTTCGCTACCGAGTGCATGTTTTCCGACAAGGTTCAAGTGAAGACCATGCCGGGTGAAGTGTTTTTCTGAGAGAAAGTTAAGCTCAAATAATTTAACATGTGTGCCTCTCAGATGCAGTTTTAATTTGTTGTTTGCGTGTCTAATTTCTTTGCACAGTGTTGGTTTGTTGTACCAGAAGGGCAGAGTCGAGATTACAATGTTCGTGATTTGGGCGGCACGTTGTAGTTTGTCAACATGTTGCTCAGGTGTAAAGTGACCACCCAAATTGATGTCATTCTGCCCTCCTATGATAATGACTGTATCCCGTTTGGTGAGAGTTTTTTTGTGGGTGTCCAATTCACTGATCACGTCGGCAAACCTCCCGTTAGGTTTAAACACACACATGACAGAGAAATTGGATGGGAGTTTCCCACTGAGCAGGGAGGAGATTTGTCGCCCATGGCTATCTGCTAAAATTAGTACCTTTTTCGTGGGCTCAGTAGGAATGTCCTTGTTCACTTGTGGGCCAGGTTGCGCAACTCTACGTGTCTTTGTTTCTTTGCGCTTGCTAGCCTGTTTGCGTCGGTTTGTGGGTGGACGTGTCGATGATGGGAGGGGGTAGTGAGGATTGGGAAGGCATGGAAAATCATTGTCATAATCTAACACAGCAAATCTGTTTTGAGTCATGATTGGTTGTGATGATTGTGTTTTTGCTTTCGCGGATGGACGGTTGAAAGTTTCTGCGGTGTTGCCTATTGTTGTCCAACCGTCTGAGTTTTGAACGACCTCTTCGAGCCTTCGGATATGTTCATCTAAATTTTTGTTTACGTGTGTGAAGGCTTTCAGAAGGTCGGCTTTGAGAGTGTACAGAGTAGAAAGTGTATAGCGAATAGTAGCCATGTCACGAATGCGTATCAAATGCGTGGCAAATATGAGAATAAATAATTAGATGAGAAATCAGATTATGTGTCAAAAATGTTTCCTAAATTATCTTTTTAATTTACGTGTATTAAATTATTTAATTTAAGTTACGTATTTATTTAAAAAATAAAAGAAATGTGATTCTAATTAGTATTTAAATGTTATTGGTTAATTGCGAGTAGAGTTGAGTGTGTTTCCGTTAATAGATCTAAGCTGCAAACTAATAAATACAATTAGGTTACTATACTTTACCTCTTTAAAGGCCACAAAAATTCACCACTTTGATATTCTTTTGAAATCACAAGGTTCAAAATTTTCCGTTACTAATATATGCGAAACTTTGAATGTTGATGTTTTTCACAATTATCACAACACTTTCACTAGTTGTTTAACCCTTTACGCAAAACTAAATTTATTTGTACAGCAAATATGTATTAAAAGTCTTTGAACTCGTTAAAATGCACGTTTGTCCGTTACGCTGTCTTTTAAACAAATAACTATTTACTTCTTTTCCACTGCTTCGGACAATATAAATCTCTTTCAGCGTTCCTGTAACAAGTAAACAAGTAAAGAAAACAATTTAAAAACAAAAGGTACCTGAAAGATGTAAGAAAGTAGTCAAAATTAGCAAAATATTGGAGCACAGTCCGAGCACGTCAGTCACGCAAGGAAGCAATCCAACTCAGATATTCCAACTTAGATATTCCAACTATATTCCAACTTAGATATTCCTGGTTTTCAGCTCCTTAATTTTTCATTTTATTCTAAATACTTTAAGTTCCATTTGTTTAACAATTATAGCATAAATTTTAAAATACTACTCGAGTCGGCTACCGAACAATCTTCAACGTGGGAGCAAGAAAGAGTCATCAATTGGCTTCCAGAAATACCTCCCGGTGAAAATTGCGTCCTTCCTCCACACGTTTCAAGGCGAAATAGGCTGAGCTTGTAAGCGTAAATCGTAACACTCGCTTTCCCTCGAGAAAGCCTTTATCCACCTTCTTAGGAAGCCAATTCTTTACATATAAAATTGTGGAAAATTTTTGAAATTAAATATTCAAGAAAACAATAATTTTGCATTAATTGTCTTGACGTATAAATATAGACATTAAAGCTTCCGGCTCCTCAGTATTCACGTTCCAAATACGAAATACATTGTTATAACATTCACAATTTCATTCTAACCAGTAAGTCTGCTGCCTTTAGAAGCATATAGCATCAGCATGGAATATGCGAAAAAATAATAATATTATTATAATATGGTATTGACATATGTTTATTTATGGACATTTGTAGTTGAAGGAATGTGAACTTACGTATGCAGTTAAGTAAATTTCAATGAAGGTGCAAAGTTTGCAAATAAACATGTTTTTAAAATTATATTATTCCAAGTTCAGAACAATTCCTAGACGCATTCTTTTCCATTCGACACTAACACGCCAATGATTTTTGACACTACCCTCTGAATCTAAGTGGATTGTTTGAGGTCATCGCTTATCGCGTCAAATTCATGGAAGTTTACACGTCTTCGAAATACGTATACGCTGAGGTCATCTTCATGAAACACAGAAAATCTCATATGAAAGAAACAGTCGTCATTTCAACAATGAAGCTACTACGACATAATAATCATAATATACTCAATTTCGTTTACTTATTGTGATCTTTCGAGCGTGCTCCGTGTCTCTGTGTAGCAAACATTAACATAATCGTTAAAATTAAAAGTTAGGATTTAGGATGAAAATTTAGGATGAAGAAGTTCACATCTCCTTATAATTGTTTGTAGAAGTCATATCAGGTTAGTATTATTGTCAATAAAATTGTAGTTTTATTTAATTTGAAATAATTGCTTGGATATTTTGGGGTTTAATTAAGAAAATATAGCTACCCGAAGTTGACCCTATGAAAAGTAAACATTTCGAGGTTTCCACTACGAGACGTATTTAGTCATCCCTATTCATTCGCTCAGTACATAGCAATCGCTTTCATTGATCATCGATCATGTTACATAGGGTTTCTAATGTTTATATGATACCGGGTGTCCCACCAAATATGGACCACCCCCATAACTTCTAAACGGTTCAGGGTATCAAATTGCAGTTTTCGCTGAACAATGCAAAATCTTGGGGCAGGTAACATGCTGGTAGAGGAATTCTCTATAATAGTTTTAGTTTTCGAGAAATTTAATCATCCCTGATTTTTTAAATTAAACTGTATATTTTTTCATCAGCAATGGTATCATCATGAATATT